>CAUYLG010003241.1:0-160000 GCA_963573385.1 Cacajao melanocephalus | reverse complement strand
AGAGCAAGGTCGGGGGCTGGGGATGGTGTTAAGGGATGTTTCACTGAAGAGAGGACATTTCTGTTGGACCCTGAAGAATGATGGGGAGATTAGTGGAAAAGTCCGTGTGAGAGACGTCACAGGCAGGGAGAATAGCATGTGCAAAGGCCCACACGTGTCAGAGAGCAGTTGGCATATTTGGGTTGTATTTGTTATCACTGGCTCTGTTACGAATTACCTCAAAACATAGCAGCTTAAAACAGCAAATGTTCATTGTCTCATAGTTTCTGTGGGCCAGGAATCCAGGAGCAGCTAGGTGGGCAATTCTGGCTTGGAGTCTCTCGTGAGGTTGCATTGTCTGAAGGCTCGACTATAGCTGGAGGCTCGACTTCCAACATGGTGCACCCACATGACTGGTGGGAGGAAGCCTCAGGTCCTTGCTGACTATTGGCAAGAGACCTGAGTTTACCACCATGTGGACATCAAGATTGGTCTCAATGACCTAGTCTTGAAAGTCACATACCATCTTTTCTGTTATATTCTATATGTTAGAAGGGAGTCACCAGCCCTAGCCTTGAGTAAGGGAAATCAACTTCACCTCTTGAAGAGAGGAGGAGCAAGGAATTTGTGGACATTGGTTATAAAGACCATTATGTGGGGAAAGGGGTGTAATGAAGAATGTTGGGGGCAGGGCTTGGGGTGGGAGAGCAGGCAGGAGATGGGGCCAGAAGGATGCCCAGAGGCCAGTGGCCATGCATGCTGAGGAGCTGTAGGCATGCATGCTGTGGTCCTGTAGGCAGTGGGAAGCCACCGAAGGGCTCTCAGCTGGGATGTATGGAGACCTGGGTTTCAGACAGAGCACTTGGTGGCAGGGCACAAGGCACGTAAGTCAACAGGCACATCCAGCCTGGGTAATTAGTGCCATGGCAGAGGCAAGACAAGGGCCTCGGGAGCCAAGAGGAGAGACCAACCCAGGGCTGGGCATGGGGGTCCAGCAAGGGCAAAGGAAGGCAGCCAGGCAAAGGCAGCTGAGAATGCAGGAAGTGGTGTGCTGGGGCAGGCCGGGCTCTCAGATGGGGCGGGTGTGCGGCTGGAGAGGAGCCTCTTTGCATTCCCTGTGCTCAGTTCCCTCTGCCCGAAAGGTCTTTCCCCAGCTTTCAAAGCAGCGACTCCTCCTCCTCATTCACATGTGCCCGGAGGCCTCCAACTGGTTTTAAGCACACATACTATCTGTCTCACATCATCCTTTTTTGTGGTCTTCAAGACTGGCTTGGCTAACATTTCTTTTGTCTGCCTCACTCTTCGTTCCCTAAGACTCCAGGGACATGGTGTTCCCAGGGTCTAGAGCAGTGGAATGTGTAGAGTGGGTGATCAATATTTCTTTATAATGAATGAGTGAATGTAGTTAATTCTGAGGAGCTCTAGGAGGCCCTCCCATGCTTCCCCTAGGGCTGTCCCTGGCCTCCGTTCTGCCCACCCAACATCCATGTCTCTCTCTCTCTCTCTCTCTCTCTCTCTCTCTCTCTCACACACACACACACACACACACACACACACACACGTGCATGTACTTTGCCTTCCCCCTACACCCACCCTACCACAGCCCTTCCTTCTGGGGCTGTATTCCCCTACCTCAGCACCCCCAGGAATTCATGTTAGGAAAGCAAATGAGGAAAGCAAATGGTGGCTTCTTCTCACAAAACATGTCCTGTGGGAGAGCTTTCTGACACCGAGGCCTGTCTGTGCCCAGCAGGGTGGATAGCCCACCCCATGGCAAGCACAGCTATCACAAGGGGCGTGGTCTGTACTGCCCCTGCTGACTGTGTGGGGACTGTGGCTGAGGGCAGACAGAGCCTTCTTCACTGGTTGTGGCCCACGCCTCTACCCTGAAGATACCCATCCCTGCCCACCCTGCCCTCACCTCCAAGATTTCCTATCAGGATCACCCCTCCAGACATTCCAGCTCCTCCCAGCTTTTAGCCAGCCTGCTGCTAACCTCAGACATGTGTAGTAATTTCTGTGGGCATCTACCACCTTATCTGTAAAATGGAACTTGGGGTTCTTGCCTGTCTGCTCTCAGCCCTGAGCCCATGAGATCAGCCCATGCTGTGAAGTGGCCAGCACCACGTTCTGAGGCCTCCCGTTGCTGGCCTGGCAGTAGCAGTGTGTGCTGGCCATGGGGACCTGAGCACAACAGGGCCTTGAGATACCTCACAAGCTTCCGCCTGGGTGGGCACAGTTTCCTGGTCTAGCTGTGAAAAGCATGGGCTTCAGGTAAGGGTACTACTCTTAGATGGGGGTTGATACCCCAGCTTGAGAGCGTTCTTTTTCTCCAGATTTGCAGTGTCCCGGAAGAGCTCTCACCTTTGGTAACAGCTGCCCAGCAGAGGACAGCAGACAGCATTCAGCTGTGGGTGGCTTGGCTTCTGTAACGGGGTGAACCAAAAGAATAAATAGGATCGCTAGCCCCTTCTTTTTTAAAACCTTTTATTGAATTATAATATATATATGGGAAATCACACATAAAAGTGTGTATAACTTGATACATTTTCACAAACGGAACATGTAAGCAGCCCCTGCATCTGGAAACAGAATATGACCATACCCCAAACCTCCCACCTTCCGGATGGCCACTTGCCTGACCTCTCACAGCACAGACCAGTCTTTTCTGTTCCTCAGCTTCATCCATAGTGCTCTGTTGCCTCTGCTGTGTTTGTGAGTGTCACACACATTGTTGCCTGTGATTCTAGGTCGTTCGTTGCCATTGCTGTGCCGAGTCCTGTTGTGTGAACACACTGCCGTTTATTTATCCCTCCCACTGTTGATGGGCACTTGGTGTCTGCAGTTTGGGGTTACTATGAAAATGCTGCTATGAGCATCTAGCACTTGACTTTTGTTGAGCACATTTGTTCCTCTTTATTGGGAAGGTGTTAAGTTGAATATGTGAAAGTGTCATCTTTGTTGGTCAAAATGGTCAAATATTAGCCATTTCACATGTATCCACCTCTTACCGAGTTGTGCGGTTGCTGGGTGGTGGGGAGTAGGCTCCACCGGGCTCTTCAGTGTTCTTGCCCACCAGCATGCAAGAGTGTCAGCTGCTTCGCATCCTCACCCACACACGCTGTTTTCAGTCTTCTTCATTAGAGCGTGCAGTAGTATTGCATTGGGTCTACCTTTTTTTAACCCCTTTGAGAAAGAAAGTACTTTTATTTGCATGGTGAATATACTTTAGAAAAACCTTAAAGCTTCCTCAGAGAGTCTGACGATTCCCCTGAGAGAGAAAGTGCTGCTCCCACCATGAGACAAGAATGGGGTTGTCCCACCATGGACAAGAATGGACAGGTCACTGGCTGCCTTGCCAACCTGTGAGAAGGTAGCAGCTCTCATATCAATGCAGGTAGGCTGAGAGGAAGTTCAGCTAAGTGTGGGGTGCCAGAGCAGTAACAGACTCCTCGTCACCATCGTGGTATCAGGATGCTTCTTGGTCCTCTTCAGAGAAATGGGGCAGCGTCAGTCCTGGCGCTTCCCTTAGGGAGCCGGCAGTTTAACTGGGGAAATGAAGATTTGCAGATGACAGAGGACAAGAGCCCAGCCAGGAAGGACTTAAACTGGCTTTTGTCTGCTTATGGCTGAGGGGTGGAGTGGGGTACAGCCTTAACCTTTCCATTCTGGAAAAGTAGATGGAATGTGTTAGCACTTGAAAAGCTTTCAAGGTAAAGGAGCCACGCAAATGTGCATCCCTAATCCCTCCTGCCTATGAGGCATGGTTGGGGCTCCTGGCAGAGGTAGAACCTGTGGCTCTGCTTACCAGCTGCTGGCCAGAGCCCACTGCCCCTTTGGTTGCCCTGAGGATGGTAGAAGCAGAGCTGCAGCCAGGTTGAGGGGAAAGGGGTCGGGCTCCACACTAGCTTTTCCAAAGTCCCCTGTGCCTATAGGGGAATGGGTGATAGAGCTTGTCTGTGCTCATCTGCCTGCCCCAGCCCACCTTCTCTCTGATTCCCTTTTAGAGTGCCAATCGCAGGCATGGTCGGCCTACCCAGTGGCACGTTCACCATCAGTAGCACCCTGGCCAACTGCAAAGAGAATCCAGCTGATGCCTACCCCTCCTTCCCCCACTGCACTCCTTCTCTTCCCGAATGGGGGCTTTCTGTCTTCTGGCTGCCCTCCAGCCATCCGTAGCCACCCCATCCCCCTCAACCCTCCAAAAGGCAGACACAGCCGTGTGGTTCTGGGACTTTTTCCCAACAGGTGCGAGGGCTCAGTCGGCTTACCCCCACCACAGGATCTGCCTTTCTGGATGGAGCCGGTCTCCCTGGGAGGATGGAGGAAAGACATATTGAAAGTGGCGCAACCTGGTTAGTAGCTTGCTGACACTCACTCGCACCTGTAGGGGTACCAAAGGCCTTGCTTCCGGCAGCTTTCAGCTTCACCCCTACATTTTCACCTCGTGCCTTGGCTGGTCTTTTGGCTTGTATTCCTTTTTATTTGTTCACATTAAGTCCCATTTGCTGAGAAGACAAAAAGGATGCTCCCGCTCTGTATCATTCCTGAGCCTTTCTCTTGAAATTGTTTTCAGGAGCAGAAATGGTGTCATCCTGGCAGAGTCACCTCAGTGTGGTCATGCCTCCCCGGCCCCCCTCCCCATGCCCCAGCAATCGTCTAAAAATACTCTCTTTCCACTGAAGGTTTTTCTTTCCACTGAAGAAAGTGAGCTGATGGGAGTGGGGATGGGAGTAGGGGCAGGAGAAGCTGGAGGTGTTATGTTCTTTGAAGGCATCAGAGTCTGGTAGCTGGGCTGTGGCCAGACTCTGTGTGGACAGCAACTCCCTGGGACCCTGTCACTGGGAGCAGGAAGTCTGCTCTGAGGCATCAGCAGGAGCTGACCGAAGCTCCCTTCTATCCAAAGGCATCCCAGAGCCCATCGTTTAAATCAGCAGTGGTTTATTGATATGAAATTTGATGATTCAAAGCTTTGCCAAAACTTTGAGGGGTACAGAAATGAATAGGATATGGTTTGTGTTTGTGTCTGGTTTTAGTCTGGGGTTCTGCATACAGTCCAAAGAAATGAAGGAGATCTGAATTGATCTCTTTCGTTTTTTTTCCTCATTAGACCTTCCTCTGCATCTTCTAAGCCCTAATCTTGTAGCCACAGGCAGGAAAAGAAGGCTTCCTGTGAGCTGGCCACTTGGCCATTAACCAGCCAGCTCCTGTGCAGCCCTCAGAGTGTGCCCACACTGCTGCATCACTTTGCTTTCTAAAAAGGCAGCTTGAGGGGAGGGCAGCCTGCCCCACTCTCTCTGCTGCTCCCAGGCTTCAGGTTAAGGACTCCAAGAATGGCCAAACCTCCTGAGGGTTGCTACATCTCCCCTAGGGAGTATCCTCAGCTGGGTCGGCCTTCCAGCATCCCTCCTTTGTCACTGCCACTTCAGGCTGTTGAGAGGCTAAGTGGCCACCTTTCCTCTGTTCTCTAAAGTAGGAAAATAAGGATGCTTAGTAACCGTGAGGACTGAATTCAGTTTAACCTGACAAATGTTGACTGACTGTCTTCTCTGGACAAGGGTGAGAGACTCGGTGTCTACCTTCAAAAGGTGTCTGGGCCGGGCGTAGTTGGCTCATGTCTGCAATCCCAGCACTTTAGGAGGCCAAGGCTGGCAAATCCCTTGAGTCCAGGAGTTCAAGACCAGCCTAGGCCACATGGCGAAACCTCATCTCTACAAAAAATAGAAAAATTAGCCAGACATGGTGGCACATGGCCATAGTCCCAGCTACTCTGGAAGCTAAAGTGGGAGGATTGCTTGAGCCTGGGAGGTGGAGGTGAGCCGAGATTTCGCCACCATTGCACTCCAGCCTAGGTGACAGAGCAAGACCCTGTCCCCCCACCAAGTAAGGGGGTGTCTGGCCTGGTGTAGAGGGAGACAGGAGCCCAATTATTGAGGCATATCCCAAGAAGATGCTAGGGACACAGACACACAGCATTAAGTGTCTCCCATTTCTACATTTTCACATATGAATGGGAGATACCCAGAGCTGCCTTTCTTGAGAGGCCCCCACACCGTTTTTTCCTCTGTTGGCATCAGAATCCTAGCCAATAGAGATTGCTGTCATGAATATCTGCTCTGTTAGCAGCCATCTCACCCAGTCTGCACAGAGGTCCCAGACAGGGGTTGGAATTGTGGCAGGTGGGAAGCGGGTGCATTAGCCAAGACTACTTGATTGCAAATAACAGATGCCAACTCCAGCTTGCCTAGGCAAAGAGAAAAGTTTGTCATGACAGGACAGGGCCTCCCAGAAGTCCAGGTCACCCAGGCCTGGGAAGGGACAGAAAAGATCAGGAAGGCCTTCCAAATCCTCTCCTGTACGTCTGCACCTCCGAACACACCAGCTGTTCCTTCTGGAGAACACAGGCTGTCTCTGCTTCCAGTCCTGGGCTGGCGCATGGCCCTGGTGTTAGAGAGGACAGTTCTGCCTACCCTGTGAGGACAACCCAGCTCCTAGTGCTGCTGAGTTCCTGGAAGGAGGAGCATCTCATTGGCCCAACGTGGGTATGCATTTCCCTCACCCTCCACTCTGTCTCCATGAACATGGAAGCAGAGTGCCTTAGAAAGGGGACCCCAAGAAGTATCCTCCAACTGGAGAGAACAGCCATGGTTCTTTCATCTTCATTCCTGTTATCTCCAGTTTGGCTTGGGTAGAGCGCTAGATGAATTGAAAGCAGTCCCTGGAGCTGTCTGTACTCCATGTACAGAGGCATGAAGTGGCACCAGGAAGAACTGCCATGTGTTTTTTCCTCAGCCTCCCACACTGGGCTGTGAAACTGGTTTTTAAGCCCTGAAGTCAACACCCTAAACTAAAATGCTAGGGCATTTTGAGTTGGAGTCACAGGACTTAGCTGGATTTTGAACCAGGTGGAGGCAGCCAGGGCAGCTGGTGGGGGCGGGGCTGGAGGCACTCCCTGGGGGCAACCTGCTCTCCAGCTGGGCCTTCCAGACAGTGCTCTATGAGGCACCTTCTTTGGCCCTCCTCCGAATCCAGAAGGAAGTGTTGGCCAAGAGGGGCTGTCCTGATCCAGTAGGTTTAAATCCCTGAGCATGCAGATTAGAAAAGTGTGTCAGGGAAAGCCAGGCTGACAGTACTGTTCCATAAGTGAGATGCCTCGGTCATAATTAAGCAGGCTTTTTGGAAACTGACCTTTTAACTTCGAATGGATCTGTTGGTTAGAGACAGAGTTTCTGTGGCTGCCTCGGGATTGGTTGTAACTCATTGCTGGAGTGAGGGAGGCAGTTAAATGCTGTGACAATGACAGACTTGGCAACAGAGTCATGGGCACAAGAGGCTCTGCCTCCTCCTCTGGGTACGTATGGTGAATGGACAGCATGGGAAGGGCCATTTCTAGGGAGACCTTTGGGTATTCTTTTTCTGATACAGTCTGAGACTTCCAAAGAACAGATTTTTAAAAAAAATGTTTAAGTTTCATGAGTCAACAGAAATGATAATCTACTTGAACTTTTGTTCTTTTCTGTCTGTGGTGTGTTTTCACTGAAGGGAATCTAGTGATCGTGCTTTTTGTTGGATTTTTTCTATTGGGCACATGTGTGCCAACATTTTCGGCCGCAGACATCATGGAAGAAGCCTGGGTCTGGAAGCAGAACCCCTGGGGGTGAGCTCCCCAGTCTGGCCTGGGTCTGGCTCCCAATGGGCTCTTCTTCCCTTGAGCCACAGACATCTCACCTACCGGCAGCAGCACTAGACAGAGCTAGGCTAGACAACCTTGGCATTAGTTGTCTCTGATCTGAGGAAACCTGTAGTTAGCCTTTATTTCATGTCACACATCAATTTCCCCTTTCCTTTCTGCTCAATTTGTCACCAGTTCCCAACTTGACCAATAGAAGCTCTCAGGACAGAGGTGTTCCTGCACAGAGGGCAGGCATCCTACTGAGGGGACAAGGCTGCACGTCCACTCCCTGCAGCTAAACAGCCCCAGCAATTGATTTCCTTGCCATTAGGGAAATGCCTGCTCTTTAGGATGCACCACAGTGCATAGGTGTTATTTCTCTGTCTCTTCTCCAAGGAAATACATGCTAAATTAAGTTTTGTGTTTTTGTTCACACTCAGCAGCACCACTGAAAGCCAGGGTTTCACCAGCTGTGTCATGGCAGCGGTTGCAGGAGGAGAGGAACAGAATAGGTTGAGCCAGTGCAATTTGCATTTGCAAGTAGGAGAGCATTGGTCTCAGGGAGAGGACGTGGGCCACTTTGGATTTTCAGGTACCATGGCAGCTCTTGAGAAATGCTTCCTAACAGGCCTTCTATTCTCCCAGGCATGGGCTGATGCCTTTCGAAGCAGTCCTGACCTCACTGGTGTTGTGCACATATACGAGGAGCTGAAGAGGAAAGGGGTTGAATTTCCCATGGCAGACTTGGATGCGCTGTCTCCCATACACACACCACAGCGGGTAAGCTTCCAGCTGGCGCTTTCTAGAAAGACCTACTGCAGAACGGGTGAGCCAAGCTGCTGCAACCACCCTTCTGCTGCTGCCTTTGAATTATTCAGCTTGTCATCATGCTTTCTTAGAGCTCGGGGGCATTCCTTTTTAATAACAAGGGGCATACAGGAGCGAGACAGCTGGTTGACTGGTGATTAAGTGGCAGCAGTGTCTGTGGAAGAATATAATAGAAGGATCAGTTCAGAGTTTTCATGGAAATGGCTACTTGGGCGGGGCCATCCTGTGAGGGTCATTAGCACCTGCTTTTCAGAGGCCCCTAGAATCTGGCGTGGGAATCCTGTTGTCCCTCAGAGCACCATAGCACCTCAGAGCATACAGAGGGCCTGATGTCACTCTTGGGGCAAAAAGGAGCTTTCTGTTTTTTTCAATTGTACCAAGTCAAATGAATCTAAAATTTATTTTGAGCTATGAGTATTCAGCATCAATCCAGACATCCTTGCATTCCACTAGCCTTAGGATCAAAGCCCTGGGAAGGTCCCTTTAGGGGCATCCCACCAAAGCTTTTGCAGTGCCAACAGCTTTGAGCACCATGGAGGAGGCAGCTTTGAGCACCATGGAGGAGGCAGCTTCGAGCACATCAGGGTTAAAAGCATGTAGGTCATGCCACTTATGGCTTTGCAAGAAAGCCAGTCCCTCTACTGGCTGGGAATCAGCTTCGATTCTAGCCTGGGGGAGAGCCAGGAAAGCACTAAGGTCTGGCAGAGGCACTTCATCCCAGTACACGTCACCTTCCCTGCCCCTATGGCCCATCTCAGAAGAATAGCACACCTGTGCACATCTCTTGTAGGAACACGACTTAATGTGCAAGAGGTCATCTGAGATGCCCAAAGGGCAAGCATGAGGGACTGCCCTTTCCAGAGCCTGTTCTCATCATGATCCCTCCAGACCATGCACTGTGCTTTGTGAAATCAACATAACCTGTTTCACTCTTCTAATAATGACAGAGAGCAGTGTTGTTGTTCCTATAATTATGAAAAACATTTGGTAAATTGCATAATTACTATTTATATTAGTCTCCTTGTAAAGGCCGAAAAAGTAGTTCTTATGGTACCAAGTAAAGATCTGTGATTAGCAAAACTGAATAACCGCCCTCCCCTTCACTCCATCCTGAGGTGGTCTTCATAATAGGAACCGTTACCAGAGGGCTCACAAAGCACTCTTGGTGCTGCCTTTTGGAGTTGCTTTCTTTCTTTTCTTTTCTTTTCTTTTTTTTTTTTTTTGAGACGGAATCTCGCTCCGTTGCCCATGCTGGAGTGCAGTGGCCCGATCTCAGCTCACTGCAACTTCCGCATCCTGGGTTCAAGTGATTCTCCTGCCTCATCCTCCTGAGTAGCTGGGATTACAGGCATGTGCCACTACGCTAATTTTTGTATTTTTAGTAGAGACAGGGTTTCACCATTTTTGTCAGGCTGGTCTTGAACTCCTGACCTTGTGATCCACCCACCTAGTCTCCCAAAGTGCTGGGATTACAGGCGTGAGCCACCACGCCCGGCTGGAGTTGCTTTCGTTGTCTGCCGCACACTCCTTGAGAGGTAAGTAGAGGGAGGAGCCAGTGGCAGCCCGCTTCCCAGATGGAGAGCCTGGGCTCAGCGGGGCTCCGTGAGCCTCACCCAGGCAGCAGTGGAGCAGAGCCTTGAGCCGTTCGCAGGCAGCTCTGGACAAGTACCGCATGGGGTGGGGTAGGTACCAGGCCCAGCTCTGCAGGCAGCCCTAAACAGAGGACTTTGTTGTTGTCGTGCCAGAGCGTCCCTGAAGTGGATCCAGCCGCAACCATGCCCAGGTCCCAGTCACAGCAGAAGACAAGTGCTGGTTCCTATTCCTCGCCACCTCCTGCTCCCTACTCTGCACCGCAGGCCCCGGCTCTGAGTGTGATTGGCCCTATCACAGCCAATTCAGAACAGGTACTTGCATACTTTGGGGCCATAGGCAAGCCAGCTGACTATTCTTATTCATCTTTCTGGGAGACACTTACAAAGCCCCCCCCCCATCCGCCAAGCCAGGCATTGTGCTGGGTGTCAGGGACATAGAGATGGAAGGGCTTAGTCCCCAGGAGAGACAGATGCTGAGGCGATCATGATGGAGTGTGTTCAGGCCTGAATCCCGTTGGTGGAGAGCAGAACCAAGGGCTCCGAGTTGTGAGCCCAGGGTTGAGTGATGCCTGGGAGGTACTGGGGACCTAACACACAGAGAGTCCTGACACAGGAGTGGGGCTTTGTCAGGTGAGACCACATGCTCAGCAGCGACATTGCAAGGCAGAGGTGCAGAGGCGCAGGGCTCTCTCAGAGCAGCAGGTGGCTTGGAGAGCAGGCGCATATGTAGGGCCCAGATCTGGGAAGAAACCATGGCAGAAAGTGAGGCCAAAAGCATAGAAGTGCAGCGGAGTTGTGACAGGCTTGTCCGTCACGCAGAGGCTTAGATCTATCCTGTAAAAAATGTCAGCCATCAGAGGCCTGTGACCTGAAGAGGGAGGCCCTCCTGAAGCACAAGAAGCCTGCTTTTATCCCAAACGCTCCCGCCTTCCTGGGTTACTTCCTGACACGCTAATGCAGTTTTAACCCCACGCTGGATTTTTTAGATAAATTGGGGAGTGCTCTTTAGAAGAATCCATAGAATTTCAATTAGTTACAATTTGAGAATTGGTCAGACTTGGGGAAAAAACCAACTCTCCAATGTTTATATTTACCAAATCCTTATTTACTATTTGCAACAATGTCATGACTATGGAACCATATTGAAGCAGACGGGTCAAGCACTGTGTGTGTAGGGATGGCAGTGCTGTGTCACGTTCCTCTCGCTTCCCTGCTAGCTCTGAGCAGGGAGTATGGTGAAAGTAGGAGTGAACTTGAAGCCCCCAGGGCCTGGTGTGAGCCCCCGCTCTGCTGCTCACTGTAGGCTTCTGTCAGGACATTTAACCCAGTCTCCCATCCGTAGAACAAGTGATCTCTTACCCCACCAGGCAGCTGTGGGCTTGACAGGCAGATGGAAGAGGTCCTCATGGTAGCCATCCAAGTGCTGTGGGGAGGAAGGTCTCTGGCTCTTAGCCCTGCTCGTATGGGCAGAACTTTGCCCTTTCTGCTCTGAGGGAAGTCAGAAAATGTTTGAAGTTGGACAGTTCCTGAGCCCCTTCACTGACTCACAGTGTGGGAGGTGCTTAGGAAGGCCCTTCTAGTAGCCAGAAGATGCTGGGTCTGGAGGTTCTGGACACAGGTAGCACAGGAGGCCTGAGGCCTGTTGCCCCTGGGGGAGCAAAATGCAAGCAGAGATAGGCAGCTCAGCACCCTGCCTGGCCAAGAGGACCCAGGGCTTCAGGGCCCACGGGGTGGCTACCCATAGCCTTCCTGGGCCTTCCTAGCCAGAAACCTCTTTTACCAAGACTTTGAAGAAAACCCCTGGATCATCCACCAGGCAGAGCCAGGGGCTTACAAAAGCCTCTTGGGACGCAGACCATCTCCCTAATTGACCACTGATTGAGGTCTCTGGTCCCTGTCTCTGTGCTGAGGGTATAGAGCTCAACCCAGCTGAGTTCCTGCCCTAAAGAGCCAAGGGTCTGCTAAGAGAGCCCACCCCTACAGCAGAGGCTGCTACAGCTGCAATAGTGGAAGACGGCACAGCGAGTGGGACCCTGGAGGAGGAGGTGGGAGTGGTTGCTTCTACCTCAGGATGGGGCGGGGAGGGTCAGAAAAGGCTTCACTGAAGGCTGGGTCACAGTGCAGGAAGAACCACATTACAGCTCCTCTCTCTGGACATTTGAGCAGGAACAAGGGCTGGACATGAGTAGAGAGCGTACCTGCATGCCGGGCGCCGCGTGGGAACCTCACAGCAGCCTGGGGAGGTGTGGTGTTAGTGCCACCTTTCTGTAGGTGAGGAAACTAAGGCTCAGAGCGACTCAGGTCCGGCTCCGGATGTTGCTGCTGAGTCTTCCAGGGCTCCCTCCAGTGTCCTGTGCAGTTCTTGACTTCTGTCCAGCGTGAATTAGTGTATTGTCACTGAGTGATGGGACCAATAGGCGCTTCTATGCAGATTCTTCTATGATACCTCACTGTGGGCAAGGAAGGACCCTGTGGTCTCCACAGATGCTTCAAGGGGGTTGAGGGAGTGAAGGGGCAAGGGGAGAAGGTATACGATGTCTGTTGCTGGAGAGGAGCCTCAGGCCTTGGCCCGAGTCCAGGCTTTGGGAGCACTGATGGACGGGCAGCGTGGGTATTCTTCAACGGGCTGTGGTACCAAATAGGGAGGTGGGTGTGGAAGGTGTCTCCCCTGTGGTCTTCTGTTCTTCTCTCATTCTTGCCACTGCAGAAAGGTGCTGCTGACACTGCCCAGCCTCTCAGAGGATCGTAGTGTTTAGATGTAAAACTCCTTGGGGCAGAGTCTGTAACTCAGAGCTTCGTAGAATAGGATCTCAACTCTGAAGGGATCTCAGGGCTCCTGCCCTCCTGAACTTGGATTTTAAAGATCAGGAACGGAGGCCCTGAGAGGTTCAGCTTCTACTCAAGTTCCCGTGGTGGGAGAGTGGAGACAGAGAGCCAGCTTTGTGCACTCTGACACGGAGTTCTTCACTACATGGTACTGCTTTTGCGTTGCAGTCAGAGAGGCACCACAACAGACTGTTGGGTGGCAGGGCCCACTCAGCTCTCTCAGAGCTGACAGGTAGGCCAGAGGGAGATGAGAAGGTGGCCTCTGCAGCGTGCACTCAGAAGGGCGACCCAGATCTCCCGGTGAGAGGGATTGTCACTAGCCTAGGAACAAGCTGATTCTGATATTGCAGGTGCAAGCTGACTCTGAGTGACCTTTCTTTCCTTGTGGCCCTCACCAGATTGCCAGGCTGCGGAGTGAACTGGACGTCGTTCGCGGAAACACAAAAGTCATGTCTGAGATGTTAACGGAAATGGTCCCCGGACAGGAGGATTCATCTGATCTGGAGCTGCTGCAGGTGAGTCATCTTACATAAACACTTGGCCTGAGCGTGGAGCAGGGGCCTGTGGTGGCAGCTCCACCACTGTACGCAGTCGCAGGATCCCACCCAGGGACACAGCGGCAAGGCGGGACGGGTCCAGCGGCCCTGTTGTTGATAGTCCATGTGAGCGCACACTCAGACTCACATTGCCTACGGACAGGCAGAGGTCAGGGCCACCATCTCTCTTCTTTATTTTCCTTAATAACATTTTTTTCCTGATTATAAAGTGTCAGTTGTAGAAGACATGCCCACAGAAAGAAAAAGAGAGTACAGAGAAGAAAATAACAAGCATCCATAAATAACAACTGTAGGTGCCTTGATGTATTTTCTTTCTGTTTTTGTATGTTTATTTTAAATGTAGCTGGGCTTGTATGGTTTTGTATTTTGGTCCCTCAGCATCACGTCTGCAGGAGGGCCTATTCAACCTTGACTGTGCGCAGGAGCCCTTCTAGTGGCACCTCACCCCAAGGTGTCCTGAGACAGATGAAGTGTGATGTTCCTCTTCTTTCCCTAACATTGAGGATTCCCAGGCTGGGTGTTTCTGATATTGTGGTTTGCCATTGCAAACTGGCCTCCCCGCCTCTGGACACCCCACGGATCTGGGGGCATGGCAGAAAGGGGTCCAGGAGGGGGCAGCCTGCAGTCTACCCCTGAGACCAAGGTCAAGGCCTCCACCTCAGGCGTGTTTTCCAGGGCAGCCAGGTCCAGAGCCAGTGCTCAGATCTCCACCACACCCAGCCTCAGATGATCCTTGCATTTGCAGAAAATGTCAGTGGTACTGCCACTGACCTTCTGGAGAAGTAGTGACCTTCTGGAGGGTAGAAAAAGGATGCTGTGAACTGCAGGGGCCCCCACACTTTTCAATGGGAGGCAAGATGCTTGAGGGAGCAGGTCAGGAGCCAGACTGACTTGGCGACCTGGCATGAGTGTCTTATGATGCACCTGCTGCTGCTGCTGCTGATACTGTCATTTTTGTCCAGCCCTCAGTTGTCAGTCTTGGTCTCCAAGGGCTGCATCTCCTACCCTGCTGCTGGCACATGTTTCCCGCCTGTGAAGGCCCTGTCCTGGCCCCAAGCTGCTGCTCATTGTGCCCCCTTCCTACTCCAAAGCCATCAGCTCTTATGGAGGTGAGGGTGGGTGAAGAGCTGTTCCAGGCCTAATACAGAGCACAGTGCTCAGGGCACAGAGGTGCATGAGCTGTGGTCTCTGCTCTGGAGGAGCTTGTGGCTTTTTGCAGGAAACAGACTGGGAAATAACTTGTCTCTATGTAACTACACCAGCCTGCTCTCGAAGCCAAGACAAGTACCCTTGGCCCAGCCCCAGTGAGGAGCCCTGACTGGCCTCCCATAGTTCCCAGACCTCACTCCTGACACACCTGCATCAGACCAGGCTTGCCTCAGCTCAGCAGGTCAGGCTGAATATGTGCCACACTCCATGGGACCTGGCTTCCCTTGAATGCATTGTCATTGGCCTCCATTCCCAGCCTGCAGGAAGGTTCTGCCAGGCGTTACCCAGATGCACAGGATTCCAAGGTTGGTCCAGAAACTGAGAGGGCCTCTTGAGGCAGCCTTGTGCTGTGTCAGCATCGGAATTCCTGCTGACACGGGGGATTTGCTCTGGATAGAGCCGCGCTCCTGGCAGCAGGGGGTGTGTTGAACAAAGCCAAGATGCTTCCAGACAGCTAGAGCAGACCCAGAAAGCAGGAATACTTCGTGTGTTGGGGGGAGAAGGGGGTTTGGGTTTTTTTTTTTTTTTTTAAACAAGCCCATCAGCCAAGACAAACAGAACCTAATCTCCTGGCGTCAGCTCACAGTTTTCAAAAATAGGTTGCTTCCCATGACGTTTTCTTTCCCTCTGTTTTGTTCCAACTCCAAGCCTCCCAGCCCTCACTGCTATCTTATAAATCAAACAGAAAAAGAATAACTCTGGGTGCCAGTGGGAGGCTGTCCTTCTAGCATAGGAGATTCAGGAGCTGGGCAGCACTGTGAACAATCGTGAATAGACACAGCCTTCCTGGCTGGTTGGCTGCACGCCTCCGCCGTCCCTGACATCTTCCCTCCCCTTCTTCCCCTGGCAGTCGGAAGCCAGCAGGCAGGGTCTCCCAAAGGTCAGAGCCACACTGAATCACGAGCCTTCCATGTGGAGAAATACCACCGTCTGCGTGGAAAGTGCTGGGATCAAAATGTGTCCCCAGGACCCTCCATCAAGCTGGAGGGCAGCCAGAGTGCTTGGGGCAGAGAAGTGCAGAGCTGAGAGTGCTGGCTGGGCCATGGAAACGAACAACCCAGATGTTCCCACCAATAGAAGCTGCTCCCAGTTCAAGCATAAATTGCTGGGGTAAGAGGTGGAGGGAATAGGAAGAAGGTAATTGGTGGTGTCAGCCCCAGGATGATCATAACTGTGGGAAGGTTATGTCCCAGTTGCCTCCTGCGCATCGCAAAGCACTTCTGGGTATAGCTTCCCACAGTGCAGCAAGAGCAGCAGGGAAACTTGGCAGTGTGAGCTATTTGCCTGTGGGCTCATGGTATGTGGCTGGTATTTGAGGAGAGACTGAGGCCACTATAGCACCCCGTGCTGTCAGCGTAGCTGGAGCCCCCGAGGAGAAGGAAGGCAGGGCCCAGAGTGAACACAGCAACTCCTCCTCTTGAGCTATGTGTCAAAACCTCCGCTCTCTGAGTTGGGAGAGAGATTCCAGGAAGCTGCTCCAGCTCTACACCTGTGTTCAGATATCTTCCACAGCGTCTTGTCTGCTGGGTCTTTCTGCACGTCCCCAGTGACAGGCTGTTCACAGCAGCCTGCTTGCTTTCAAATGGACATCTTGGTTAGACTTCAGGCAGCAGCACAGCAGACTTACAAGTTACACAGGCCTGTGAATTAATGCCTTCCCATCCTTGCCCTCCTACTGATAGCTGAGGGGTGCCAGGCAAGTCACCAGCCCTCTCCAGGCCCCCTTCTCCACTCTAGATTGGAGTAATCCCTTGCACCTGGGCAGTGCCTGGCACAGGGCTGGGCTTAGGCAAGGCCTCACAAATCCTAGCTTTTATGACTATTGTTAGAAAGCCCTTTCACACATTGATCTAAACTCTGGCTCCCTGTAACTTTGATCTTGGTCTGTCTTCTTAGACAACAGAACAAGGCTAATTCTTCTTTCACATGGATAGATCCTTAAGCATTTGAAGATTTCCATAAGCCCCCATCCACTGCCCAGTCTCCACATGGAACAAATGTGGCAGTTGGCAGCCCACCATGGAGAGGGACAGGCAGTTCTTCACAGGAGGCAGACATTGTAAGATGGAGAGCTTTCATCAGCTGAAAACCCTGCTATGTCACCTTCTAGTGTGGCAGTTAAGCCTATCTTCATCATCCTATGCAAGGACTCTTAGGCCTGGGCCGAAATTCAAGATGCTACATCTGTCCCTGCTAAAGTGCATGCCCTTAGCTGCAAAAAGCCTGAGTTCAGCTTTCTGGGATCTTTAAAGATTGTGATTCTGTCAACCACTGCCCTCTGTCTCTCCCAATTTAGCCTTTTGAGCTTTGTCTTCAATGAATAACTTTTAATTAATACAATGATGCCAAAAATATATGTTCTTCTGTGGCCATTCATCAGCATCAGATAATAACAGAGGCCTCCTCCTCGTTTCTCCAAGTAGCAGATGGCGTATCTCCTCTTGCTTCTTGCATCTCATTTCAACAAAGACAGAATGGCCAAGGCCATTTTCTCTAGAGAAATCTAGTCTATTCTACGTGTTTAGCTTCATTATTCCCCTTTCTCATCAACAAAGACTTTCTTCTCCCTCCCGTCTTTGCAGCAACAGAAAACAGATCTTCAGGACTTTATTCCATGTTTCTTCAAACTTGTGGAGGGCTCAGAGGAAAGCCATAAAGATGATTAAAAGACTGTTGTGTGAGGTAGGGATGAGAATGTCCCTTGAAGAAAAGATAAAGGCATTGAGATTAATTAGGTAGAAAAGAGAGGCTATTTACCAAGGTGTTCTGATAGATGGAGGGCTTTTGTGCAAGTGACCAGCTGTTCTTCCCTCTGTTGAGGACCAGAAATAGGAGAAGGGCAAAGCTGACATCGTCAACATTTAGGAATCTCGTATCCTAGCTGTTGCACGTGGAAAGGGTGACCTGAGCAAGCAGTAGGCTCTCGGGTGTCTTAGGCCCAATGAGAATCACTCTGAGTGATTTGGAGGTGGAGGAAGCAGGGGAACATCTCCCAAATGAGCCTGCTGAGGGTCTGGCTGTGGTGACACCACAGAGGCCAGGCGGGGAGCCAGCTGGCACTGTGGTAGCAAAAATCTTAACATCTGGCCCTCCCCTCACGTTCTATCTCTTTTTTTTTTCTTCTTTTTTTTTTTTTGAGAAGGAGTCTTGCTTTGTCACCCAGGCTGGAGCACAATGCCATGATCTCAGTTCACTGCAAACTCCGCCTCCCAGGTTCAAGTGATTCTCCTGCCTCAGCCTCCCGAGTAACCGGGATTATAGGCACCTGCCATCATGTCTGGCTAATTTTTGTATTTTTATAGAGGCGCATTTCGCCGTGTTGGCCAGGCCGGTCTCAAACTCCTGACCTTAGGTGATCCATCTGCCTTGGCCTCCCAAAGTGCTGAGATTACAGGTGTGAGCCACCGCACACAGTGTTTTCTTCTTTTTTGAGACAGATGTAAAAGACCGAAGCCAAGAGATGGTAAAGTTTTCTCTGTGCAGAGACCCCTGGAAATCCCCATTGTGGAGGCCCCAGGCCATAGTCTCTGAGGCTGTCTTCAGCGGAGCTCTTTGGAAAGTCATCAGGATGCTCCTTGAGGATTGGAGCATGGAGGCCCTGACCGTGGGGTTGGGAGCTATCTAACCCACCACCCCAGTGGGTAGGCTGTGGGGAAAGAGACAGCAAACACAAGGCCAGAGCAGGTGTTCCTGGTGCTGACTGTTGATGAGATCACTGCATCTATGCCCTTGGGGCTCATTCTTCCTTCAAGCCAAGGTCACAATGTTAGAGCCTCAGAAATCATTTAACACCTTCCAAACTTTTTTTTAAAGTAATGGAGGCCAGGCACAGTGACTCACACCTGTAATCTCAGCACTTTGGGAGGCCAAGACAGGTGGATCACTTGAGGTCAGGAGTTTGAGACTGGCCTGGCCAACATGGCAAAACCCCATCTCTACTAAAAATAGAAAAATTAGCCAGGCATGATGGTGGGTACCTGTAATCCCAACTACTTGGGAGGCTGAGGCAGGAGAATCGCTTGAACCTGGGAGGTGGAGATTGTAGTGAGCTGAGATCACACCAATGCACTCCAGCCTAGGCAACAAAGCAAGATTCCATCTCAATCAATCAATCAATCAATCAATCAATAATGGAACGTTTACCTCCACAAATAAAATTCTACAGTGAATGGCAGTGTTTAAAATTGAGAAAAGCAGAGCAGCCCCAGCTGCCTCAGCCCCGTGCCATGGAGGCCACTGCAGCACATCAGTGGCCCTCTGCAGAAGTACTTCCTCACAAATGCAACCCCTTATTTTACACAGGGAGAAGCAGTCCTGGAGAAGACTGGAGACTTGGAGAGTGTATCCAGTCACAGCTATTTGCTGCCTGCAGCTTGGTCCCCACGCTAGGGCTCTATTGGGGAGACTGATATCAACCCCTGCTCTCTTCCTTCAGGCTTCCGGTACTTGGAGTATTTGTAGCTATCTTTCTGAGACATTTCCTGCAGTCTACTGAGGAATCTGGTTTGGTTCTCCTCTGAATCCAGTGAACCACCCTTGAGGCCTACCCTTTGTTTTGGGGCTTCTGCTGTGTGGAGTGCAGGTGGGGGCTGATCACCCCTTGCTGGAGGGTTTTCTAGAGGGGCTCTGATGACAGACTGGAGTGTGTTGAATGCTGTGGGACTATTGAGGGTGGGGTGGAGGGGGATCCCCAGAAAACACTGTATGTGGACAGGAAGATGAATAAATGGGAAGTATGTGTTAAAGCTGCCACTGTAAAATGTTCATGGTACAATCTAGGTGGTAAGCATGTGGTGTCTGTCCACTGTAAAATTCTTCCTAGTTTTCTGTATGTTTGAAAATTTTTATGACAAAATACTGGGGTAGGGAAACACCTTGAGGCCTTGAAGGATGAGTAGGAGTTTGTTCAATGGAAAAGGAAATAAGGGACATTGTAGGCAGAGGGCCAGCTTCTCAGGAGCCCCTGAGCAGTGTGGCAAGTGCCTGAGGACACCTATATCCTGGAAAGTCTGAGGTGTGTTTGAAGATGGCCTGTGGGCCTTAGGTGCTGATGCCCCAGTCTTCTGGAGGGTAACTTGGATCTGTTTCCACAGCATGCTCCCACGCTCCCCTGGCTTGCAGGTCCTGTGCCTTGTGATTGGCCTGCAGCTTGGATGGGAAGTGACAAACTCTTTTCCTTTTCCCTCCCCAACCAAGGGCAGCCAGTGCTTGCTGCTAGGCCGCAAGCCCCAGACAGAGGCCACACTTTCTTGAACTGGGCCTGTTTGCTGGAAGGGAGAGGTCCTGAGCTGGGCCTCGAGATCCTTTTGTTCATCAGAGATTTTCCACAGACACCTGGAGTGCTGGAGCAAGGAGGAGCTCAGCAGTGCCTGGCTCCATCCTCGTGTGCTGGCACGTTCGCATCCCTGGGGAGGAGACATGCACGGTGGCCCGGAACAGTCTATGGCAGCGCAGAGAGGCAGAAGTTTGTTTGAACTCTTTTCTCTGTCCTACTGCCCAACCTCCCTTTTCCATCATGCACTCTTTGGCCAGGTCTCCCTCTGGTGCTTCTTTCAAAGTGCGAGGTAAATATGCTGCCCAAGTCTTGGCCAAGTATCCTTTTTTCCTTTAGGAAGCAAGGGAGGATGGTCTGTTGAGGTTAACCTAAATCTGTGCTCCGTGTCAGCCCTGAACAGATGCTCACGGCATTTTAACAATCTATTAGAAATACTGTGATTATTTCACATCGTTCACTTCAGTCCTGGCTGTTGGAATCCTTCACATGATCTAATGTGGTTGCTTCTTTCATAAGTTTGGACATTTTTATTTCGTTTTTGTTTGTTTTAATGTTAGGGGCCTGGCTTGGTTTTCAGCATCACTCCTAAGCAGGCTTCATTCTGTAATTGGTGTTTTCCCTGCATTGTTGGTTTTCCTGTGTATGGTAATTGTCCCGGTGGTGACTGGGTTTTGACCTGTGAGTGTCCATCGGCGCCTGTGGCCATTATTGCCTGGCAATCCAGACCAGATCTGGCAGGCTCCAAGGCCCAGGCAGCTTCTTGAGTGTCCCTTTCCTGCCTGGCCTGGGGACATGAGCCATTCACAACGGAAGACAGTGGGCATTTTGTGGAGTTTTCTCTTTTCTGGATATTAGGGTCCTCTGGAATTAAGATCCAGTATTCGCCTCTTCTTATTGATTCTAGCACTTATCTGTATGTTTCTAAGTGCTTACTGCTGGTTCAGTGGGGCCTGGAATGAGTCCCAGAGAGGGAAAATTAGAACCTGAATGAACGAGAATTCCCCATTCTCTGAGTGAAGAGTGCTGAGAAGACTGAGCGTATGTGGATAACTGAGCTGGTGGTTTAGGGGGGACCCAGAGTTCAGAATACTTTATTTTTATTTTTTATTTTTTGGAGACAGGGTCTCACTCTGTTGCCCAGGCTGGAGTGTAGTGGTGCGATCTCGGCTCACTGTAGCCTGTACCTCCCAGGTTCAAGCAATTCTCCCACCTCAGCCTCCTGAGTAGCTGGGATTACAGGTGCACACCACTGTGCCGAGATAATTTTTGTATTTTTTTGTAGAAATGGGGTTTCACCATGTTGGCCAGGCCGGTCTCAAACTCCTGACTTCAAGTGATCCGCCTGCTTCGGCCTCCCAAAGTGTGGGGATTACAGGCATGAGCCACTGCGCCCAGCCTCAGAATACTTTAGAGTCATTAGTTAATTCTCTCAGAAGTATTTGGGGAATGCCTCCCATGTGTCAGTCATGAACCATGTACCAGGGAAACTCCTTCTCTGTCCTCAAAGAGCTTCAGTCTAGAGGGGAAGGCAGATAAGAAGCCCAGCCCCTGTATGAGTGCTGTGTTGCAGGATACCGGGGACCTGCAGGAGGGATACCTTTGATTCCCCACTTGGCTTGACCGACCACCTCGGTGATGTGTTCAGCAGATGATTACTGGGCTTTTTCACTGTGTGTGGCTCAGCGCAGGGCTTGAGGGCATCCTTGGATGGTTAAATGGCAACATCCCCCTCAAGAGTTTATGACGTGGTAGGAAGAATGACCCTCTAGCCAAGCTAGCCAGATTATGAGACAATATGAGGAACTAAAGAAAGATTGCCGTGTCTCCTGTGAATAAATCAGTTACTTCTACCAGAACTGGTTCCAAAATGAAGTTGTTTTGAGGCTGAGGTGTGAGAAGGAGGGACTTCATGTCTTATCCCCTTAACTCACTGGCACCCTCCAGTGCCCAGATAGCTGGGGACAGCATCTCCCTCTGCTTTAACCCTGTATGGTACACTGGGACTTGGAGCTTTGGTCTCAGGCAGTTCCTGTAGTCAGGGATGCTTGGGGGCCAGCCTGGCAGGGTTGCCAGCTCCCTCCTCTGTCGCATCCTCAGTCTGGCATCGAGATGACAAGGGGCCTGGCGGGTATTGAGGGAGCTCTATAAGCAAGTTTGAACAAGAGCATCAGTAAAGCTGCTGCTGCTGTGGAACAGGGAAGGCTCATGGAAGCCAGGCCGTAAAGTGCCCAGGCTCTGTCATCAGGGGATGTTGCTTCTAAGGGTAGACAGGGTTCCACTGGCAACTGCGGGTGTGCGAGTGTCCTCTTTTGGCCAGCCAGGGAGCTGCCTGGGCTTCTGAGACCTCGGCAAAGTGGCAGACAAGCCACCAAAATATACCTAATCATAAAACATACCTAGTCATAAAATACTCTCCTGCTGTTGCTGAGAGTGTAAGTAAACTGATGACATCTTTTTGGAGGGCCTTTTACTATTACCAATTCATGTTATAAACGACCGTATCTTCTCACCTGGAAATCTCCTTTCTAAGGAACTCATCCTATGGAAGTCTTGCCCAAGTGCATGTGCATGTGTGTGTACAGGTGTTCATTGCTGCCTTATTTGGGTTGGCCAAAGAAAGAGGAACCACAAGCTAAACGCCCAACAATAGAAGAATGGCGAGATACATTATGAAACACACACGAAGGAATGAGCCAGTCTGCACCAAGTAGTGGGGAACGGTGTCTGGAATATTTCGTTGAGAAAAAGCAAGCTGCAAAGAATCACATTTTAATATTTTTAAATGACTTGTATAAGCATGTACTTATATACATACAGCAGTATGTCTGTCTGGGCGTTGGCTGAAAAAGTACTTGTTTCCTCTGGGAAGGAGGAGCAGGCAGTGAAGACGGAAATTCTACTTTGAATGCGGCACATGTCTGGTTTTATGAACAAGCATTTACTCCTTTTGTGACTTTTAAGAATCAGTACAAATTTTTTCAAAGGAAATAGAATGTGACAAAAAGCGCACCCAGCAGGCTACCCAGAGGTGCGTGTGTTCCCTAGGAGCTGAACAGGACCTGCCGGGCCATGCAGCAGCGCATTGTGGAGCTCATCTCCCGCGTGTCCAACGAGGAGGTCACGGAGGAGCTGCTGCATGTGAACGACGACCTCAACAACGTTTTCCTTCGATATGAGAGGTGGGAGCTGGATTTCTTTTTTTTTCCCCCTTGAAAAGATTGTTGCCATAACAGAGGGATTTCTTTCATAAACAAAGGAAAGAGAGGGAGAGGGAGAGAGATTAGAGTTGGAAAATACTCATCAGAGATGCTAATTTGTTCCCGGCTGACAGGGAAAATGCATCTTGTCCTCCTGGGAACCGTGCAGCAGAAGCAGCAGGAAGTTGACGTGCAGAATTAGGCTCTGCCCTTTGTAAGCCTGAGGCTGCTCTGCCTTTCCCCACTGCCCTGCCACCCCCAGCCCCAGGGAGGGGTAGGACTTGGGGGGCTCTGGGCCCCAGAGCTTCTGCACCTGCTCCTTTGATGATCCTTTGAATTTGAAAAGGATTAAAGGGGAAGAAAAATCTCTACTAAGAAAAAGGATTTCCTCTTTCCCATCTTAAAAAAAAATAAAGAAAAGAAAAAAAAGCTTTTCCCTCTGCAAATGTCAGTGTTATCTAGAGCATTCAGGGGAAGCAGGCGGGTGTAAGTGCCGGAAAGCTGCTGCTTAGGGAAGCACGCACACATTCATTTCAGTTCTTTCTGCAGCCACATCGTTTTTGGGTTTGAGGTAACAAACCTGCAAATTCTTTTTCATTTCCAAAGCCTTCCCTCAGGACAGAGTCCAAAATGTCTTACTTAGACCTAGTTTTAAATAGGAGGAATAATGGTAAGCACAGTTCCCACCTCATCACATGATGGGAGCACACTGGCCTTTCACGAAGGACTCAGCATCAGGACCAGAGAGGACCAACCTTTTCCTCTTAGAGATGAGGCCTGAGAGGACAGGACAGTGGCTTGAGTCCCCGGCAGACTTGAGGTCGTCGTCCCCTCTGCCGCCCCAGCTGACTCACAGCCTACTGCTGGCTTCATCAGGAGGACAAGCATCTGGCATCAGTTAGGGTCAGTGGGACAGATGCTTGCATTTGCCTTACCCTTTGGAGGCCTAAAGGGTGGTTTTGTTGTGGTTGTCACGGTCTTGGGCCTTGTCTCAGCTTTTGTCTATGGAAGTACACACCAGTGGCTCTGTGCCTGTCTGACAGGTGAAGAAGCCTCTGCAGTAAGTATGTGGGGGTCCCCAGCACCAACCCCCCCCACTCCGCCCCATGCATCAGTTGGAGAATAGGAACAGATGTGAGGGGACTTGACTCCCAGCCCTAGGCCCCTTTGTCTTGCCACGTGGTTTCAGTTCTTCATGGTAAATGGGCTTGGGTTTAACCTATTAAACCTGTGTAAGCCCTGCTAGAAAGCGTAACAGGAGCTAACTAGTGTGGGCATTTTGACCCAAGAGTCCCCCAGTCCCAGCATTATGAAGAGTTCAGAGGCAAAGCCTGGGGCTGGTGGCTGGAGGTGCTGTCCTGGTTGGAGTGTCTTTGATGATACTCATTGCTCATTGAAGATGAGTGTGGGAAAGGTACCCCAGGATTAAAATTGTCTCAGATATATTAATATTCCTGTTCTCCTTATAGACCACTGTTGGTCTGTAAGTGGACACTCACCGCCTACCCAGATAATTCCTCCTGGGGATCCCTTGTCACCAGACGCTGACCCCAGCAAGTTGGGAGACAAATGTGGAGCAGCTTAACTGACTAAAGCTGGGTGTCCACGGCTCCAGCTGGAAAAAGTCTCGCAGTTACCGCTGCCCTTGGCGTTTGGAGTTTTTAAATACGATACAGAACATAATCTATTCTGCGCCACCCCAACACACACTTCACAACTACTCTTCTGTTCCCCACCTGCTAGAAGGATGACCTGGCGTTCAACAGTTGCTCAAAGCCAAGTCCCCTGCACTGCGTGACTGCGTGCAGAGGAGAGTCATTTCACCCTCCTAGCAGCCCTTCAGTGATTGGCCCAGGCCTCTCCACAGCAGCTACTGGCGAGCATTTCCCCCGGCCACAGCAGGGCCATGCGCCTGCCTTCCTCCTCCTGGTGCCCACCCTATGCGTGCCCCGCCCCCTTCCCCCAGAGGTTGAGTTGGGAGCATGTTAGGAACACTAGCTCGTTGCTTCTCAACACAGCCCTGTGAAATAGGAGTCTGCAGCTACTGCCTGGCATTGTACATTTGAGAGCTCCAAGGTAAAGTGGCTAAGCCACCCTCCCTCCAGGGACAAGAGGAGCTGTCTGAGCCCAGGTATGTGAGGAGAGGATGGGGACACTCACAATGACCTCGAGATGGGCCACCACCCCTTTCTGATGACCACTCAGGGTGCTGGGTGAGAGGCTGATCCTCTCAGGGGGAGCCCTACACAGAGGAAGCCATGGCAGAGTTGATGTATGGTTTCACTCCCTAGCCCCTAAGTGGGACTGGCTGGTCTTGGTTCCAGGGGCTCTTCATAGGACTAGTGAGCCCTCCACAGGGCCAGATCACAGGCGTCCTTTCTTCTTACTTCTGCTTCCCCTTTTCCCGTTAGGTTCGAACGATACAGGTCTGGCCGATCGGTTCAAAATGCCAGTAATGGAGTAAGTATTCCTTCAGAATTCTCCCATCTCCTGGGGCCAGACCTGCCCCTCCACATTTTGGAGGCTGGAGAGACCTCCAGTTTTTCTAACTGGGGTTGAAATATTTGGGAAATTGAAGAGCAAGCTCTGGTTGATGGGGTACTAGGACAGAGCTAGCAGGCACCCCGATGGAAGGGTGGCAAGGGAGCCCTAAGTCTGCAGCTCCCAGGACAATCACTCAGCAACCCCTCCTTTTAGTGAGGAGGGAGAGGAGGCAGTGGGCAGGGCTCACTGACATCAAGGCCCACCATGGACCCTGAAGGCAGGTGGGGGAAGTGGCCTTGCTTCAGTACTGGAGCAGCGTTCATGCTTTTCCTCTCAGAACCCTGCACAGTTGCCTTACTAGCTTCTACTTCAGAGCCTGACTCCAGGGCTCTGGGGCTCATGGCCAATCTCATGTTCTGACAGGTACTGAATGAAGTGACAGAAGACAACTTAATAGACCTGGGGCCAGGGTCTCCAGCCGTGGTGAGCCCGATGGTGGGGAACACAGCACCCCCATCTTCCCTCTCCTCCCAGCTTGCAGGCTTGGGTGAGTGTCTCACAGGGACAAAAGGACCTACCTACTACCCACCACTGGCCTCCCTTGCAGGCCACCTCTCTTTCTTGGAAGACCTGAAGAGAGCCTTTTGGGAAATTCATGTGAAAGTGTATTCCTGAGTCCTAGCCAGTTGTACTGCCTTACCTTCAGTTCATATCTTTTTTTCCCGTAAATTTGAAGTTTAAACCTATGTTGGAAAGCAGGGACGGAGGAAATTCCAAGGAATTGGAAGTCATTTGCTTTTTAAAGAAACGGCACCTGCCATTTTTTTTTTTTTTTTTTTTTTTGAGACAGAGTCTTGCTTTGTCGCCAGGCGCCAGGCTGGAGTGGAGTGGTGCAATCTCAGCTCACTGCAATCTCCGCTTCCTGGGTTCAAGCAATTCTCCTTCCTCAGCCTCCCGAGTAGCTGGGACTACAGGCACACACCACCACGCCCAGCTAATTTTTGTATTTTTTGGTAGAGACGGGGTTTCACCATGTTGGCCAGGATGGTCTCGATCTCTTGACCTCGTGATCCGCCCGCCTCGGCCTCCCAAAGTGCTGGGATTACAGGCGTGAGCCACCGCGCCCGGCCTACCTGCCATGTTTTATATGGAACATTCCCTGTGATTGAAGTGATTTCCTTTTCAATATTAACTAGGTCAAGGCCGGGGGCATAATCCCAGAACTTTGGGAGGCCAAGGTGGGCGGATCACTTGAGGTCAGGAGTTTGAGACCATCCTGGCCAACATGGCGAAACCCTGTCTTTACTAAGAATACAAAAAAAATTAGCCAGACATGGTGGCGGGCACCTGTAGTCTCAGTTACTCAGGAGGCTGAAGCAAGAGAAGTGCCTAAACTCGGGAGGCAGGGGTTGCAGTGAGCTGAGATCACACCATTGCACTCCAGCCTGGGCGACGACTCCATCTAAAAAAAAACAAATGAATATTGGTCAAGGAGGGCAGATAGGTTTCAGCTCATTGGCTTCTGGGAATACAGGTTTGAGGAGGATGCTGAAGCCACATCAGGACTTAGAAGTCTGTGATTGATTGGCGATATCTGCAGAAGGCTTAGAAACAGGAGGTAGCAGCACTGACATATTGCTCTCCTTGAACTGTCCATCAGCCTAAAGCAGTCCATTGTCTGGAACTTAAAAGAAACTCACCACTTTCCACAGTTCATTTAGTTTGTACATTCAAAGTGTGTATCTGACCCTAGCGCATTAGTTATAATGAATGATACCAATTTATAATAAATGAAATTATAACATTGAAATCATGAATAAGCATGGCCCTCAAAACTCTTCTGTCTTGCTTTTCGGTTTCATTTTAAAAAATATTTCTCTGTCTGCCTTCCTTTCATTTGACTTGAGCTAAACTTCTAGTGGCTATCAGTTGCTGTAATTCTAGCTTCTCAATATTTCGTATATTTGTAGCCACTATTTCTGTATCGGAACAGATGTCTCTGCCTTCAGTCAGTCCAGCATATATGACTGCCAGATTTAATACTTAAAATTCAAATTGGATTCTGCTACCTCCCTTCTTAAAAAAACATCTAGTAGGCCAGGCATGGTGGCTCACGTCTATAATCCCGGCACTCTGGGAAACCAAGACGGGTGGATTGCTTGAGTCTAGGAGTTCAAGACCAGCCTGGGCAACATAGCAAAACCTTGTCTCTATTAAAAATACAAAAAATTAGCTGGGAGTGGTGGCACACACCTGTAGTCCCAGCTACTTAGGAGACTGTGGTAGGAGAATCTCCTGAGCCCAGGAGGTCAAGTTGCAGTGAGCTGAGATCACGTTGCTGCACTCCAGTCTAGGCATCCAGAGTGAGACCCTGTCTCAAAAAAACAAAAAACAAAAAACAAAAAAAAAAAGGTGTAGTGCCCACTGGGGTGGTGGCTCACACCTGCAATCCCATCACTTTGGGAGGCCGAGGTGGGAAGATCACTTGAGGCCAGGTGTTTGAGACCAGCCTGGGCAACATAATGAGACCTTGTCTGCACAAAATAATTTTAAAACGGCTGGGCATGGTGGCGCACACCTGTAGTCCTAGCTACTTGAGAGGCCGAGGTGGTAGGGTCGCTTGAGCCTGGGAGGTCAGGGCTACAGTGAGCCATAATTACATCAAGAGAGTAAGACTCTGTCTCTTAACAAAAAAAAAAAAAAAAAAAAAAAAAGCTGGGCACAGTGACTCGCACCTGTAATCCGAGCACTTAGGGAGGTGGAGGCGAGAGGATCATGAGTTCAGGAGATTGATACCATCCTGGCCAACATGGTGAAACCCTGTCTCTATGAAAAATGCAAAAATCAGCTGATAGTGGTGGCACGTGCCTATAATCCCAGCTACTCGGGAGGCTGAGGCAGGAGAATCACTTGAACCAGGGAGTTGGTGGTTGCAATGAGCTGAGATCGATCCACTGCATGCCAACCTGGGCACAGAGTGAGACTCTGTCTCAAAAAAAAAAAAAATCTAGTGTCTTCCCACCCACTCCTTTACCTGGCATTTGGGGTATTACCAGCCACTTCCTCCACAGATCTCTTCCTGTGAGCACTGTTGACTTCACTTCACACACCCTGGCCTCCAAACCCTGTGCCTTTGTATCTGCCTTTCCCCTTCTCCCCCCAGCATCCTCCCACTCATCTTTACAGACCCACTCTTGTGTTGGTTTTGAGTCTTTCCTGATGTCTCAAGCCAAGCACTGCTGTGGCTTGTCTCCTACCTACTCTGAACTTCTTGAAGCCGAGAACCATATCAGATTCAATTTGGTCTACTCGAGATCTAGCTCTGAGCATGTTGGGTGCCTCAGAAATATTTGCTGAATAAATAGATGTCCCAGGTCCTTGACATTGTGACTGAGTTAATGAGGAGACCATCTGAGAAGGGCATTATGGAAAATCTACAGGTGCACTGGGGCCAGTCCCTGCCTTGTCACCCCAGCAATCTCCCTTTCATTAAGACTCTTTCCCCTCCTTTAGTAGTTTGGGGGGCAGTGGCTGTCCTGACCCCTATCTGCGCGCCCCCCCCCGGCTCCTCCGGCATGTGTGCACTGGGAGTACCAAGGAAAGTCCCCCCCTCCCCCGGTGGAACCTAAACTCACCCGGCTGGTGTCCTAGTTTGGGGACCCTCCATCAAATCTACAGTCCACATTTTGTTCTCATCTGCCACCCATTTGTTTTGTTGCCACAGACTTGGGGACAGAGAGCGTCAGTGGCACCCTCAGTTCACTCCAGCAATGTAACCCCCGTGACGGCTTTGACATGTTTGCCCAGACGAGAGGAAACTCCTTGGCTGAGCAGCGCAAGACGTATGTGGGGCCCCTTCTAGTGGCTCTCTAAAGGTATTGGGGGGATTGACCCATGCCTGGTCACAGGCCAGCACAAAAAGGCCTTTATTTACCATGTCCAGGACTGCCAGGAACTTTAAAGCATGGCTGTAAGGACTTGGCATTAGATGCAGATATTGAATAAACACCAACTGCCCACCCACCCCCTTGCACACACACTCTCCTGCCCTTGGGGTTGATTGGAGTGTGATTTCTCCTGTCAGCTGTGAGAGACAGCTTTTCTCTTTCCTCCCCATGCTGCTGCCGCTGCAGACACCACCCCGCCTGGCCCCTCATCCACAGGAGAAGCTCGGAAGCAGGAGGGTATAGCCATGCAGGGTGAACCCCTTCCTTACAGCAAGATCGTCCTGAGTAAAATAAGTGGTCAGAGCAGAGGCTCCTCTGATAGCAGCTCTGGCTAGGACGAGCTATCTGGAATTCGAGGAATTGATTCCAAAACAGATAATCCCCTACATCTCAGGAAGGCACTGTACATGTTTTGAGCTTTCTGTTTAGCCTAAAGGCAGGTGAGACACACTTTTTCCCACCTTTCTCAGCAACCCAGCATCTTGATGCATTCAGCACCCTGAGTCCTGCTTGGGACTCAGAAGGGTAACCAGAAACCCAAGGTCCTATGTACCCTTCACCAGCAAAAGTTGCTTGTAAAACAGATACAGCTAAAGGAGTCGGGGGGTGGAGGAAGGCCTCCCATAGTGAGTGACTGTCCGGGGTCCCAGAGACCACCTTCCCTGTCAAATGCCACTGAGGCTGCTGATTATAAAATAAGAATTAATGTTACTTTGCCTTTATCTCATCTTCCCTCTGAGGAGTACTAGGGCACTTTGAACGCCCTGTCATTGAGCTTTGGAGATGCCCAGTATTGTTACTCAAGAGAGGGATATTGAGGTGCACAAAACCCGAGATCGCAGAGGAGGCTGGTGGCTCGGGCCGAGCTAGGGCCCAGGCCTCCTAGCTTCCACTGCAGGGAGACAGCATGAGCCCTTAGCCCCTGCTCAATGCCAAGGTCTCAGGAAATGTTTTTCCAAGGACATCTGAGGAAGTATCATAGGATAGCAGTGATAACAGGCCATTGCCCCATCCCTCCATGACCACTGGGGGGAAAACTAACTCTGCTGCTGCCGCTTCTTCTCCAGGGTAACCTATGAGGATCCGCAGGCTGTTGGAGGGCTTGCTTCTGCACTAGACAGTCGAAAACAGAGCTCAGAAGGGGTAGGTCTTTAACCCTGTTTTTCTGTCTGGAGTCTTCTGGAAGGAAAGGCAGGTGGTTTGGTCAAGCTGGCTGGGTGATTCAGCAGAAGCTGGCTTGCACAGGGGCAGGGACACCCCGGGGGAGAGACCTGTAGAGCTCAGGTAGTACTTCATTGAGTCTTCACCTCACCCCGTGAGATGATGCCACACATGAGCTTTCCAATGCACCCAAGAGGAGACAGTCCCGGGGAGGCAGGAGACGGCTAAGGGGTACCCAGAGAGCAGACAGCAAGCAAGGGGTCTGATCCTAGGAGTGTCCGACTCCAGAACCCCTGCTCTTCCTACCACGCTGGCCCCAAGTTCTCCAGGGGCAGGTCTCCTATGGTCACCTGTCACAGTGCCCCCGGGTTCTTAGTGCTCTAATAAAACCATGGCCTGCACAAGGAAGGACAGGGTGGCCTGAGCCACATCTCTGATGGTCATTTGTCGCTGGGCTGCCAGAGCAGTACCAACCCCATTAGAAGGCACTCGAGGGCCAGGGTTTGTTTGAGGAGTGGGTGCAGTTGGGTGGTGGCTGGGAGGGTGTTCTGTGATGGCGTGGGGGTGCAGCACAGTGAAGTGGAGAGAATGGTATGTATTTGGGCCCCCCATGCTTTCTGTACAATTTCAGATTACTAAAAGGGAAAAGATGTGTGTCTTAATGCTTCTCATGAGATTTTTCTCTTTTTGCCTAACTAAGAAATGTGTATGGATGCATGTCTGTTTGCAGGGGCAGGGAGGAGGAGGGCCCTTGGAATAGCTGCCAGCAACAGCTGGAACTCCTCTCTGGGTCCCCTGGCTGGGCTGGAGAGGGCAGTGATCATCTGTCTGCCGGACAGGGAGGTTTGCAAAGGGCTGTTTGCTTCCTCGGTACCACTTTTTTTTAGCCTTCTGAAGCCCCTGTCCAAATGGGCCCAGGCAGGCAGCAGTGCTGGTTTCCAGGGGATGTTCCTGCTTGAGGGAAGGGACTCCATCCCCGCCGGCCCCCGCCTGCTGGAGCTGAGGGCATGCATCTCTCTGCACTGGCCAGCAGGGGGCGCAGAAGAACCAGCTGGCTGCCTTGGGTTCTCAGTGCCTGCCTTTCCACAGGAGTGGGCAGTGCCACCTGAACCCCTGAGACTAGGATACCCAAAATCAATGCAGTGCTCATGGCTCTGATTCTCCCATTGCTTAGAATGTCCTCCCACCTGCCCCAGGGAGGGCATTAGAGAGCCCAGCTAGGGGCTTACCAGCATACGGCCTGGTGAGAACCTCCCCTCCTCCTGGCCAACCCTGGCCTGGGTTGGGAACAGCCCTGTGCCCCTGCCAGGTAGACCTCATTTGTCCCTCACTCTGGCTCCAAGGACTGCCTTGTCTATGCCAGGGCGTGTCCCACTGCACTTCTGGCGTTATCAGTGCCGAGGCCTGGGTCTGAGCCCGGGAGATGTAAGTGACTTCCCGCCCTTGACATGTGGCATGTGTGGTTGGACTAGCTCCCTGTTTTCAAAGGTCCTGATGACTCCAGCAGGTTTTCCACCCAGTGGTAGACAGATTGATTTTTTTTTTTTTTTGAGATGGAGTCTCACTCTGTCACCCAGGCTGGAGTGCAGTGGCGCAATCTCGGTTCACTGCAGCCTCCACCTTCCTGGTTCAAGCGATTCTCCTGCCTCAGCCTCATGAGTAGCTGGTATTGCAGACGCCTGCCACCACACCCAGATAATTTTTATATTTTTAGTAGAGATAGCATTTCACTATGTTGGCCAGACTGGTCTCAAACTTCTGACCTCAGGTGATAAACTTACCTTGGCCTCCAAAAGTGCTGGGATTACAGGCGGGAGTCCCTGCACCCAGCCATCAGATTGCTTTTCATGTTTGCTGCTCAATGGGGCGATGCCACAGCCACAGCCTTAGTGATACGGGGCAGCAGGGCATGTGGGCTGTGTGTGTCTGTGTGTGTCCACACATATTCTTGCCCACCTGCAGCATTTCAGGTTACCTTGTCCTATCCCAAGCCATGCTGACCTGGAAATGAAAACGAGGCCAAGGGAGAAATTAAGAACGCAATAAAGAACGGGAGAAAGGCCAGGCGCGGTGGCTCACACCTGTAATCCAAGCGCTTTGGAGGCCAAGGCGGGCGGATCACCTGAGGTCGGGAGTTCAAGACCAGCCTGACCAACATGGTGAAACCCCGTCTTGATTGAGAAGAAAAAAAAAAAAAAAGAAGGAGAGAAAATTATGTAGCCACACCTCCAGAAATCAGATCCAGCCAACTCAGTCAAGTAGAGGTCATCTCAGCTACTCAGGAGCCTGAGGCAGAAGGATTGCTCATGCCCAGGAGTTTTTGAGACCAGGCTGAGCAACGTAGTGAGACCTCATCTCAAATAAATAAATATTTTAAAAGGCAATAAAGAATACACCTAAATTTAGTATTCAAGAGCTTAGAAAAAGAATACACAAGCCACTAGAAAGGAGAAAAAAAAGAAAAAGTGCAGGAATAAGTTAGAAAAAAGTAGAAATGCGTTTATAGAACTGATTCTTTGAAAAGTTGACCCCCTGCCAACCCTGGCAGGGAATCGAGAGAAGCAGCTCTGGTCAGCCTTCTGTGATCTCCCGGAGACGTCCCAAGGGCACGGGAATAGTTGGCATGAGTATATGTTATCCTGTTGGGATTCTTGGTTACTAAACTTTTCTTCTTTTTTCCAGGTAGGTAAGGGGGACATGCCAGGGTTGGAGGTTGGGAGCAGGGGCATCACATTTCCTTAAATGGCAAAGGGTTACGTCTGAAGAGTGACTCTCCTGTTGCCACAATATGTGCTATTGACTTCTTTCTCATGGGTCTTGCTGTGACTTTTCTTTCTGAGACTTTTCTGTCCTCGGCCCAGAAGAGAGGTAGAGGTGGGGACTCTGACCTGGAACCCATAGACAGCTGGCTCATAACCCAAGGAATGGTGAGGAGTCACCAGCAGAGCCCAGCACACTGTTTGCCCCAGCCCCTACCTGCATAACAGCTTCTGTGTTCCTCTCGTGACCTGCCGAGCCCTTGTGAATCAGACAGTACAAGGCCACTCTCTCTCTCTGACAGGGGTGCCAAACTTCCCCTCCTATTTTTGCATCATCTCTGTAAGCACAGATTCCTAGTCCCAGAAATAACCTCTAGTTTTCTGCTGAGGCCCCTGCCTCCCAGCCTTAAGAGTCTGGGACATTAGCAGGGATGAGGAGAGGGTCCTTTCCTTCCTTTTACTGTCTCTGGAGCTCCGGGCAGTATTCACTTTTCCAGGATGAGCACAAGTTACTGTGGCTTTTGCTTGGGAGGGAACAATTCTAAGGGAACAGATCCAAAGCACTTGACCAGTCAGAGAAGCCCCCTCTAGCCCAGTGCCTATGAATTTGGCAGTCCTAGGCTTGACAGTTTTTATAATATAAAACCACTAAGTCCCCCAAACGTATTTGAAACCTGTTAAAGAATACATAGGCCTGGTATGGTGCCTTACGCCTATAATCCCAGCACTCTGGGAGGCTGAAGTGGGCGGATCACAAGGTCAGGAGTTCGAGACCGTCCTGGCCCACATGGTGAAACCCCATCTCTACTGAAAATGCAAAAATTAACTGGGTGTGATGGTACTCACCTGTAATCCCAGCTACTTGAGAGGCTGAGGCAGGAGAATCTCTTGAACCTGGGAGGTGGTGACTACAGTGAGCTGAGATCGTGCCACTGCACTCCAGCCTGGCGACAGGGCCAGACTCCATCTCAAAAAATAAAAATAAAAATACACAAAACAGAAATCAAAGAAGACAAAGCCCAGAGGAGTTCAATCTTAAAAACGCAGTTAGTTCTCATGTAGCAGAGCTTTCCTGGCCCACAACCCTGCAACAGTCTTGTTGCAGGTTTGTTGTCTGTTCAGGTGGCCCTGACGCTGATGCATGGAGAGAGGGGAAGCTCATCTCAGGCTGCATGCCTTGGGATGACCATTTCACCTCTTTCAGAGCCCAGAGCTCTGTGTCTATGTGGTGGAGCCTGAGCTGGACAAAATGCAGAGAAGGAAAGATGATGAAAGCAGTGGGAACATGGGCCTCTCCCTCCAGGTGGGGCGGGGTGAGAGGAATACATAACTGCCCCTAGTGTGCTATGCCAGGCTGTGGCCGGAGGAAAGGCCAGCAGGTCCTAGACTGCAAGCAGCACAGGGGCCACCTGCTTGAGCAAAGTGTGACCAGTGAGCAGGAACCTGGGCCACGCAGGACCACCCAGAGCCATGGGGGCGAGGGGCATCTGCCTGCCACCCAGCTTCGGCTGGTGCCGTCCGCACAGCTCTGCTGTCGGCCCGGGCAGGTCTCCCGCCACCTGTCACAGCAGCAGCACACTCCTGCTCTGGGTGAGGAGGCAGTTCCTCCGCTGTACCCTAAGCCTGTTCTTAGAGAGACCTGCTGGCCCAGGCCTCTCATTTGCTTCTTCAGGGACAGGCTGGGCTCTGGCCCACATGTTGGGGCCCTTACAGCAGGGCTTCTAGAGACCATGTCCACTCATTGGGAAGATCCAGCCCATGTGTCCTTGTGTCTATTTATCCTGCAAAAAAGGATACTGCCCACACAAACTCCCGTGAGGGCGGCCTTGGCAGCTGGTGGTGGCGCCTGCCTCTGCCCACACAGACTGCCCCCCACTGCCTGGTCCCCACAGAGAGCTCCAGTCTCTAACTTCCCAAAAACAAACGTAACTAACAGCTAACCTGGTGTCTTGCCTGACTGCAGTTTTTTTTTTTCTTTACAACAACAAATATTAATTGCTTTGCCTTATTTCCCTTAGTGTAGAAACCTTGAGTCTTTTCAAACCTCCCAAGTACAAATTCTTTACTTGGAAACTTTTTGTACTATTGAGTGAGATCAAAGGCGTTTAGACTTCGTCCCAGTGGGGCAGTGCCTGAAGTGTCATAGGAAGGGATTCACAGCTTCTCTGGAAGTAGCACACCTGAGGTACAGAAATTGTTCCTGTTGCATTGAAAACTGCACAGGTGGGTTCCCTTGTGGGCTTGGGGCTGTGGGAAGCTGCAGAGGAGCATCTGATGGAACCCTTCTGCTCCTGGGTCTCAGGTGTGTGGCTAGCCAACACGGAAGTCACCTACCACCACCAGGCTCATTGCCGGCTGAAGAGAAAGGGGCCAGCACCGGGCAGCTCTCAGGGAGACTGCTAGGCTTGTGCTCTCTCTCCCTGGCCTCTCTAGCGTGAGGTCTTTTTGCCTCTCCTGGCTGCTGATCAGCTTGGGGTGTCTTCCTTATGCAGAGCGCAGCCAGTAAGATAACCTCGTAAGTCAAAACGGGAATAGTGGTAGGTTAGTAAAGAGTCTGCTACTGCCAAAACCCAGGCGTGCGTTTGGAGGGCGGGACTCCCTATGCAGACCTCGAGGCCCCCAAGGCTTCTCTTACTCTGGAAGGTTAATCCTAACTCCTGGAGTACCAGACACACCTCTCCCCCTTGGGCAGGCAACCCTCCCTCCTGATCCCTGAGGCAGAGCCGCCCCTGCCTGCAGTTCCAAGTAAGAATCAGCAGACAGTAGGGTGGCTCACCTGCTACTCACATCAAAACCTACAGCTTCTGACTTCCCAGATGCCTGTCTATGGACTTTGAAAACGGGCAGGGCTAGTCTAACCACTGCCTCGGCCAAGCCAGCCTGGCTGAGCTTCAGGCTGTAGTCTCTATTGGAGGGCATTCCTGTGCTAGCTTCCTTCCCTTTTCTCTCTTCACATGTCTTCTTCCTTTCTGTCCCCTCTTCCAACTCATACTCTTTTTCAGATCCCTCAGACCCCTTCAGCTTGGATCATTGCCCAAGAAAATGCTGAAACTGTGGCACATCAGGCTGGGCACAGTGGCTCACACCTGTAATCCCAGCACTTTGGGAGGCCAAGGTGGGCAGATCACTTGAGGCCAGGAGTTTGAGACTGGCCAACATGGCAAAACCCCATCTCTACTAAAAATACAAAAAAACTTAGGTGGGTGTGGTGGCACACACCTGTAATCCCAGCTACTCAGGAGGCTGAGGCACAAGAATCATTTGAACCTGGGAAGCAGAGGTTGCAGTCAGCCAAGGTTGCACCACTGCACTCCAGCCTGGGCAACAGAGCAAAACTCTGTCTCAAAATAAACAAAAATAAAAATAAAACTATGAACATCAGAGCCAACAGCCCTCTTAGGAATCTGCTGGGCCAGCCCCTAGTTTGACAGATGAGGACGCCAGTGTCTCCCGGGGGTCTGGTGACTCGCCCAGAGCTGCATGGAAGAAACAAGAGTCCCCTAGAACAACGCAGTGCCCCCTCCTCTAGCCAGGGCCCCGCTTCCCTCCCATCAGCCTGATAAGGAGTGCATCCTCGGCCTCTCACGGTTTCTTTAGTTCATATTTTCCAAGCAGTGTACACGTTTAGTCTGATTCTGATAGCACCTACATTATTAGAAGGAACTTTGCCCTGTTGTAATACTCAAGGCATTTTTTACCAGGACAAGAGGTTTAAATAGCTAAGGTTTTGTGTCCGGCGCAAGAAAGTCAGTTTAAGTGTATGTTACATAAGCTTAACTGTTAGCCAGCAAGCTGCTCCACCATGGTTCACGCCCTGAGGCCAAGTGCCTTCCCTATTGTAATGAGTCACTTCTAGTCGTTTCTGATATCCTCAGGTTTCTGAATTAGAAAACATAAGCACCAACCTGGGAGTTAAGGGTTCTGAATCATTAGTATTGAAAACCAGATTCAACCTAGCAATCGCCAGATGAGGACATTGAGGCCAAGCATCGCTCAGGCCTCTGTCCCCTACTCCTGCCTCTCCACCCAAATCTCTGAGGCTTCTTAGGACAGAAGAAACTTGGGAACTCGCCGGTGAAGAAAGTGGGGACCAGAGAGGAGTGACTCACCCCAGGTCCTGCCACCAGTGAGTGCGAGGGTCCAAATGGACCCCACCCAGCGCACTCTCCTCTCCCCCTCAGCGTGCCCTCTAGGGCTTGGGCTGGAGAATGCCATTCCATAAACATACCACTTATTTAGAAAAATCTAGGACAGGGAAGAAAAGGGTTCCCGTGATCCAACTTTTGGGAAACCCTTTTTGAGGGGGTGAGGAATTTCTTAAGTGTCATTGTTTCTTTTCTGAGCATGCTGGCTCTCAAGATTAATCCCCAAAGAAGAAAACTAGAGCATAATCCCAGGCCTCGAAGGATTTGTTCTTCAACAGCAACAAAACAATTACATGATAAATCTGAAGGTTCAAGGCCCCTGACCCCTTAGTGTCTTTGTTCTAGCTTTTGCAACGCATTGGAAAGCTCAGGACATCTAATCTCAGTTTCTCCTAAGCGAACAAAAGTTGGTCAGGTGTAAAGAAAGGGCCGGTGTGCACTCTAGCCGCTCGTGTGGGGGTGTTTTCTCTCTGGAGACACTGCTGACTCTCTGAGCTTCAGTTCTGGGAACTCAGCATGGCATGTGTCCTCCCAGAGGCCAGGTATTCTGACTTAACAGGCATCGAGAGCATGATAACTGGCATGTCCCATTCCAGGAATGTGTCAAGGTGGAAAGCCTGCCAGCAAGCACAGAGTGGCAGGTCGCACCTGTGTGTGCCCTACGGCTTTTTGATGGGCAAGGTAGTGCCCGCCTTAGGCATTGTTAGCACATCGATCGGTCATTTGTGTTCCACCCCACAGTGAGGACGCACATGCTTCTTGTCCCTAGGCTTCATGTCTGGGTGATAAGACTCCCTGATGCCTTTTCAATTCAACATTCTTTTTTTTTTAGACGGAGTCTCACTCTTGTTACCCAGGCTGGAGTGCGATGGCACAATCTCGGCTTATTGCAACCTCTACCTCCCGGGTTCAAGTGATTCTCCTGCCTCAGCCTCCCAAGTAGCTGGGATTACAGGCGCATGTTACCACACCCAGCTAATTTTGTATTTTTAGTAGAGACTGGGTTTCTCCATGTTGCTCAGACTGGTCTTGAACTCCTGACCTCAGGCAATCTGCCCACCTTGGCCTCCCAAAGTGCTGGGATTACAGATGGGACCCATCGCTCCCAGCCCAATTCAACATTCTTAAGTCCCCAGTAAGTCAAAGAAATAATGGGCAACACAGACTCTTCTTAATCTGATTAGTGACTGGCTTGGGCCTTTCTGAAAATGATCTTGTGGGCTTCCCACGTTGAGTCTAAAGTTGGGACACAGAGTACCTTCCTCAGAGCAAGGGACCAGCTGAGCTCACTGAGGGAGTGAAGAGCTCCGGTGGCATCGCAGACACCTGCTCAGAGTGCTGGGTCCACCTGGGGCCCCAAACCACCCTCCCCCACCAGCAGCAGCACATGTCAACCTCCAGGACTGGAGTTGTCACATCACTGCTGCTGATACGTGTTCTTTGTTTTTTTTCCTTTGTGAGGGTCATGTTATTTTTTACATTTGATAGACACGGAGGTATTCCTTTTACTGCTTATTTTTACTTTAGTCTTACCCTAGATCATGCCATTAGGGTGAAGCCTGCTATAGACACAGTGCTGGCATTTTTTTTATGGAAATGGTGGTCTTATAAGTGAGCCCCAGGAGGGTACTTCCCAGAGCCAGGGTAGGTAAGGAGGTGATGAAGGGCCATCACCTCATTTTTCTAGGCTGAGAGGCAACATTCCATTAACATGGCTTCTAGGGAGTTAGAGGTTACCTTTACTCCTTACCACATCATATCTGACACATGGATTTTTCAGTCTCTGTCCCGGAGGCGCTTGGCACAGTGGCCCAAGCAAGTTGGCTGTTCGAGCACCCCCGAGGTACACCTTAGTTCACCTGGAAGCCGCCACCTCCCTGGCTCTGGCTGCTGCACCCAGTGCTCAGCTGAACTTGGTTTCTCTGACTTCTGAAGCACAGCCAGCCACTGAGCACAGCGAAGAAAGGGCGAGACTAAAGGGAGCTGCGGCATTCGGGGCTGCTTCATGAATTTCCCCCAAAGAGACACACAGAAGACTAAGGCCCCACAGGCCCCTTTGTCATCAAAGCCCTCGTTTTTGCTGTGTTTCTGTTGATGGTAAAATGTGCCTGCCTCTGTCTACCAGGCCACACCCAGTCCAAGGGAGCGCGCACCTCCTCCAGTGCCTCTCTCCACTCAGAAATGCACCAGGACGCATTTTGAAATATCTTCAGCTGAGCAAACAGACCCCTACACGCCCCCGGGCTGGTGCTGCCCGCCCTCCTGAGTACTTGTACCCTGCTCTGGGCGGGCGGTCACTTGGGCTCCTCTGGGTTGGGCCTGAGGGCGGACTATCACAGTAGCTGAGTTCAAAATCAACCTGCATGACAGCGCCTACCTGAGGTTAGAAGGAGCTTTGCAGCCCAGGGCTGACCCCGCAGTACGAGAGTGGAAACGCATAGTCAAAAAGTTCTCCATTCGAAGAATGCGTACAGCTCCCTTCCTTCCTGCTGGCCCTGCCGGGCAGCCTGCTGCTTCTCATTCGCAGCTCATTGCTTTCCTCACCTGCCATCTCACACACGGCTGCCCTGTGTTGCCCCTGTGTGCCGTGCCCGTGGTGTTTTTTTGCTCTGTGTACATTTTGGTTTCATTTGGGGTTGCTGTTGATGATTTCCTTTGTTCGGTGTTCTGTCTCCCTCGCTGGCTGTGTGGGGGCTGCCTGGCCCGCCGCTTGCCGCCTCCATAGATCCCCGTTGCGCAGCCCTCTGTCATGGACGACATTGAGGTGTGGCTCAGGACGGACCTGGTGAGACTCGACTTTTATATTGCATGTGTGGGGTGTGGAGCGGCAGAGACTCTTCTGAGGACAGGCCTTGGGGGAGCATCGGCGGGGGCTACACCCCTGTCTGGGTTGGTGGAGAAGGGAGGTCTGGGCAAGCTCCATGGCTCCCCCTCCTCCCTGACATCAGCTCATAGCTGCAGGTGCTGCGGTGGCCTCCTGGTCTGGGGAGGCCAGCTGTGCTGGGGCAAGGCTCTGGGCACAGCCTCCCTCGCCCACACAGACCCAGCCCTGGCCGGCTCCAAAACACACACTTGCCTTCCCCCAAGTTTCTTTTCCATTTTAGATGTGTGTGCGTGCTTTGGTTTTCGGGGGAGGCAGTAGGGGAGCATGTTTTGTTTTGTTTTGTTTTTTGTTTTCTTTTTCTTTTAATTGTGAAGTATACACATGGTGCTTTTGTTTTTTAATTCGCTGTCATCCCCCTCCTGCCTTTCTAGTTTTTGATTTAAAAGAACCCCCGCCCCAAAGACCCATTGTCTACATCCTCAGAGATAGGGCTAGAAGATGAGGATACTATGCGTCTGAAAATGGCAACAGGTCCCAAGAAAAGAGAGCTGCAGTGGCAGCGATGACACCTGCTGGTCCCTCCCTTTGTTCTCTACAAAGCACTTTCACTCTCAGCAGCCCCGTGGGGAGTCAGGGTGGCCGGTGAAGACGTGCACTCTGGGAAGTGCCTTGTCCAGAGTCATGGGCCAGTTGGATTCTCCCCCAGAGCTGGAGACACCTCATCTCCCTCCTAGCTGCCTCCTCTGCAGGGGGCCTTGTCCACAAGCAGAAGAGCCTGTTGAGCTCTTTAACCACAGGGTCAATCAACCTGGCTGTCTGTGGGCTGGTGACCTGGCCCCTCCACGCTAGGACAGCAGGCCTCAGGTTGGGGCCTCTTGCTGCTCTGGGCCTCCTCCCCGGAAGGTCAGGCTTTCCAAAGACATGCCTTGCCAAAGGAGGCAGCTGCCAGGGTGTCAGGGAGGAAGAACACACCCTGGGACATCTTTCCCAAGGGGATACCTCGAAAATAAAGTGCTCTTCTCACAGAAGCAAGGCGGGAAGGACCAAGGTCCTTAACTTCTAAGGGGGACCCCAGGGTCCAGACAGGGAAGGGATGTGTCCGGTAAGGCTACATAGCAGGTCAGTGCTAGAGCCAGGAAGGACCCGAGTCTCCTAGCCCAGCCTAGGGCTTTGTCACTTCCCCATCCTGCCCTTTCCCAATAAGGCCCTGCTCATGCAGTCCCCCAGGAACCCCATGAGCTCAAGACACACCATATTCTCCAAACAAAATCAAGTCTGATGCACTTTAATTTTTGAGTGCACAGAGCCTTCATGGCTCCTTCAAGAGCCAGCAGCAGGTGACGGAATCTGGGCCACAGGAGGAGGCTGGTACAGCTCCCAGGAGGCTGAGGGACATGGCTTCTGGAGGCACAGCCTCCACTGCCAAAGCACCTACTGAGTGACAGGCCCTGTGTTGCGGGCTTTGTGGCCCTGAGACATCCAGGCCTCATGCAGTTTCCAGCTATTGGTGTGAATGGTGTCTTCCCAGAAACCCCATGGCTGGCACCAAGTGGGTGTTGTGCTGGGCACACGTGACCCTGCGTGTGCTCAGGCTCAGCCACCGTGGCTCCTGCTCTGCACCTCTCCCTACAGCCTCAAGATCTGCCCTCCACAGCCCAGGCTGGAGAACCGGCCTGCACTGTTTTTATTTTCTTTCCAGCCCTTCTGGAGGATCAAAACCTAAAAACTATTTGAATTTTTTTGCTTTAAAAAAAAAAAAAAAAAAGCTTCTGTTACTCCAATAAGAAGAGCAGTATTTTGCACAGGAATCTGGAAACAGGGAAAATTAGGAAGTTTTGTTCGGGCTCCCCTGGGCAGTGCTGCCCTGGGGTGGCCATGGGCAGACAGGTGGCCGGGCCGGCAGTGCTGGGACCAGTGCCCTAATTCCATTCTCTCTGCTTCTCCCACAGAAGGGCGATGACCTGGAGGAGGGTGTCACAAGTGAAGGTATGGCCTGGCCAACGGCCTTACAGCCCCCTTTTGTTGCCCACCGCGCCCCCCGTCACCTCGGAGCCTCCGCTGCCAGAGCACCTGGTGCCACACCCTGAGCCGTGGGCTTGGCAGGTGGCTTGGTTCCACACAGGTCTTATGCTGACCTGGGAAGTGTTATTTCTCTTATCTAGTTTATTGGGAAACAGAGGTCGGAAAGAACATGTGACTTCCACCAGGTTCCAGAGCTAGTAAATAGTGGGCGCAGATTGCCACCGGGTCCCGACCCACAGGTGCTCAGCCCAGCTCAGACATGCGCAGTTTGTCAGCGTGTGCAGCAGCACCCTTGGGCCACTGAGCCAGAGGGAGGAGCCTCTCCTGGGCCTCAGCTGATGGGCTGGATGGGAGCATCGGGATCTTAGTTCTCCCACAAGGCCACCCCCACATTCCCTGCCCTTCACATCCTGCCCTCGCAGTTCATCCTGCCCCACTCCACCCACCTGTCCATGCTTCTGTCCCCTCTCTCCAAATCTGCCAGACCCAGCTCCGCAGGGAGGGAACCATGAGGACCCTGCTCCCTAGGCCTTGTCAGTGGGGCACTACCCCCTCTCCACTGCCTTCCTCGGCATCTCCTCAGTCTGCCCTGTCGGTGGGCAGGGGTAGGGTAGGTGGGATGGTCCCTGCCTGGTTAATCAGGACCTGGCCCCTCCAGCTCACGCTGCCCCACCCCCAGTGCTGATCTGGAAAATGGACAAAACTCCAAGTCAGCGGTGGGATGAGTGCCCTGGGCTGTGTTTTCCAGAGCCTCTCCCTACAGGCCTAGAGAGCTGGGCACAGCCAGGACCTTCCCCCAGCACTGCAGCTTATGAAGCCCTCCCCACCCACCTGTTCCTAGGGGGACTTCATGCCTGCCCTGGAGGAGGAAACAGGCTGGGGGGTGGAAGGCTGTGCCTCCTGTGGTGGGCAGCCCTCACCAACCCTAACCCTTCCATGGTTCGTATTGCAGAGTTTGATAAATTCCTTGAAGAAAGAGCCAAAGCTGCTGAAATGGTTCCTGACCTCCCCTCGCCCCCCACGGAGGCTCCTGCCCCAGCCTCAAACCCTTCTGGCCGGAAGAAGCCAGAGCGGTCGGAGGATGCCCTCTTCGCCCTGTGAGCGGGGCTGTGGTTTGCCTCCCCAGATGGCGGGTCCCTGCTCACACTCCATGGACATCAGGCACTGGCCACTCCTCCATCCCCAGCTCCACAGGGCCTGCACACCCGTGTCTCTGTGGAAAAGCCACCGTGTCTGCTCCTAGGCCTCCCACTAGTCAGGACCAGCTTTAGCCACCTTCTTTTCTCTGAGTGGTGGACAGCTACAGCCAGAGACTCCTACCCCTCCCACCACGGGCCCCTCTGCCCATGTTTCCTCCCAGGAAGGGCGGGCAGAGCGGCCCAGCCCCAAGCAGGTCAGCCCCTTGGCAGTGCTTCGTGAGCAGACCACCCGGACTGTCTTTCCTCCACGTGCCCACAGAGAATGGGCAGGCCCGGCCCTGCCCTGCGCTCACCTCTGCCTGGCTCAGCGACCTTCTCAGGCATCCTCACTCCTGTGCCCCTCTGGAAGAGCAGGGTGTGGCTGCACCCATGGGCCTGGTCTCTCTTCTTGGACTTGTCACCTTGTGATGCTTGGCTTTTTGGCATTTGAGAAGGTTCTGCTGGGTGTCCACAGGGGGGTGCCTCTCACCTTCTTGACCATCTCTCCATCACTCAGCTGCTAGCCCATGCCTCACACCCGAGCTGGCTCAGTAGCCAAACATGGTACCAAGGGACCCTGTAGGCTCCCAGGGCAGGGAGAGGGCAAAGGGCAATTGGGAGGGCAGCAGGCAGCCCACAGATGGTGGCCAGGTGGCACGCTGCTGAGACGACACTACCAACAAAACAAACTGCCACATGCACACTGCAGGCTCACACGCACACACCTGGCCCTGGCTTGCAGAGGGGCTTGCCCTGGAGGCATTGCTCGGGCTTGCCTGGGGAGGTGTCTCAGGTGTGCACGTGGGCCACACTCAGGGTTGTGGCCTGGCCTATCGCAACCTCGCACCTCTGCCTCCAGAGCCAGCAGCAGACAGGTTTGTGGCATGCTTGGAGGTTCCAAATGACAGAGAGGCCCAAGCAGCACTGAGGTCCCTGCCCTGCTCCCTGGCATAGGCCTGGGCCTGCTTGCACAGACTCCTGCCAGCCTGGCCACAGCTGACACTCTCCCCACAAGCTGATCCTGAAGGCAGAGCCTAGGGCTGAGCAGCTAGGGGCTGGTAACACGTACCCCCACCCTGTGTCCTCACTGGTGTGTCTCCTGGCCATGGGCAAGGGACTCATGGGTCATCCTAGGCTGGTCCAGCCAGACACCCCCACACCTCCCACCAAGCTGCTGTTGCTCAGAAGAAAAAATCTGCAGCTGCGCGCACCCCTGTGCGTCTCAGGCCCAGCTCACTGGGTCAGTGCCATCCTGTCCCCTCCAGCATGCACTGCCTAGGTCAGCACGGGTTCCCCACCCATAGTGCTGTTAGCCCTACCCACCTGGCAGGACAGGCCAGACCACCAGCTGAGCAGGGAAAAGGGGCCGGGCTTGACGGGAGAAGAGACCAGTGACATGGTCTTTGGGGAGCATTCAGGATGGTGACTTCAGCTGGGGGCTGTGCCGAGCACAACAGGAACATTCAATGGAGAGCAGGCACTGCCCGACCCAGGACCCCGTGCCAGGCCAGCGGCCCTCCAGCTTCCTCCAGAGAGGAGACCTCGGTCTGGCTGAGGGCAGGACTAGCTGGGATGTCACACTGTAGTTCCTCGGGTTCAGCCACGAAGCTCCTCCGTGGAGCCTGACCAGCCTGATTCTAGCCCTGTCCTCTCTGGCAGCACATGCCACACCTGGGCCCTCGGCTCCCTGGCGCTTGGTCAGTCCCTGCCCCTCTCCTCAATGTTTCTCAAAGGCAGAACCCCCTGAGGCCAGCTTGAATGTGAAGAATTCTGAGGTCAGCTGGTTTCACTCGAGCTGCGGAGAAGACGGCTGGCTGCCTTTGGGTTGTCTCTGAGGCCTCGCCAGAGCTAGGCCTGCGGGTGGTGGGTGGCCGGACCTCTGGCACTCATTGCTCCGCAGCCTCAGCACTGCAGCCCAGACCCAGTGTCCTTGGAGGGAAGAGCCAGCCTCCCTGCCTCATGAAACAGGAAGTCCCAGAAGGTCAGGAGCCTGGAGGCTCTAAAAGGAGCAGGGCTTCTGCAGTGTGTGAAGCTGAGAAAGGTGCCCTCCTGGGGAGCCCCCAGTCACCCCGTGGGCACTTGTTCTTCATACCCACGCCCAGAGTTGCCCCAGCGCCAGCGCCAGTGCCAGTGCCAGGGGCAGCAGGGAGTGGTGGATCCCTGTGGGCCGGCAGGAGGCCATTGGCCATGCTGACAAGTGTCACCTGCCTTCCTGGCCTGGAGCCACCCCTTAGGTGGCTTTCAAGCACCTACTTGCACCTCCTGTCCAGAGGTAGCCCGCCCCGCCTGTAGACAGAGGGGCACGTGCTCGAGGCCCGCGCAGGAGGCACGTATAGCCCCGGTGCCCCAGAGGGGGTTCTGCTCAGCCCTGGCGAGATGTCCTGTCCCAAGGCCTCTGTCCCCACACCCCACCATCTGGGGAGCACAGCCCTCAGGCTGCCTGGTCCAGGAAGGGGGCGCAGCCCTGTCAGGAAACCTGGACTCTCAAGGGCCACCAGCCTCTCCACGAGTGTTAGAAACCACAGACACAGTATATACTTAATTACACTAAATTATTGCTGGGATTCCTCATAAGCACTAATTATACCTGATTATAGGTTAAAATATTTATTTTGTCAAAATATTTTCTTGGGAATGTGTTTAACCCTTTCTGTGTTCATTGTGTGCCGAGATGTGAAAACTAACCATTCCCTCCTGCCTACCTTTTTGGCCAGTGGGCAGCAGAGAATGGCACTTTGTGCAGTTTGGCTGCCGGCACCGTGGGCCTTTGGCCCGCCTGCTGCAGAGTGGTCCCTACCAGGGCAGCCCCCAGGCACTGAGCAGCCCAGCTGTGTCCAGGCTGGGAGAATGCCCGGCTCGCTTACCACTGTGCATGGGACAAGGAGCTCTGGAGCCTCAGGGGGTTGCTGCTGGCCTGGGCCACAGGGAAAGGTGACTGTCCGTCTGTCCTCCTGTCTGTATGTCTGAGCGCCTCCATGTGATTGACGGTGCCTTGGTTCACTGGCCTTCCCCCACCACCCCACCCCGCCACCCAGTGGTCTGGGGGCCTGTGCCGTCACTCCAGCCACTGGGGAGGAGAGGCCCCAGCCTGGAGACTTGGGGCAAGGACTCCGAATGGCCCAGGGGCAGCAGATGCTGACAGGGCAGCTGCTGCCGATGCCCACGCTCCTGCCCGCCTCCTTCCCACTGCCACACCCCACTCTGGGCCCCGCAGACACACAAGGCTGACTCAGTCGGGCCCAGCCTCCTGGATGGCTCGGGGTAGGCCATGGGTCTTCCTAGGACTAGGCCAGCATGGGTGGCTCAGGAGGAGCAGTGAGGAGGGCTTGCAGCCTGGCCTCAGCCTCTGGCACTGCTGGGGTGGCCCCTGGGAGCCTCTCCACTGTCGGCTGTGGGGATGTCTGACCCACTTGGGTTATAGCCAGTCTTCCCCACCCAGAAAGAAGTGTTTCCACCTCAGAGACATTGCCTGTCAGCCCCTGAAGTGCTCACCTCCCCCTCTCCCGTGCCTGTCTCCAGCCCTTCCTGTCTGTGGCTTCCCCTGCAGCCACCAGCCGCAGGGAGCAGGCGTCAGCCCGATTCAGAACTGCTTCTGTCTGTCCATACCTCCACGCTCTCCCAGAGAGGCGGATGGATATTTATTTCCTAAAGTTTGCACTTAATTTGTGAGGATTCTCAGGATTGTTGGGGGCTACTGAAAAGAGGAATGTGTTGAATGTTGCGTTTGCTATTCACTCGTCCCAGTTTAGTGTTCTTGTCACTGTCATGTGTTTCTGTGGGCAGAGCTGGTTCTGGAGGGTGGGTCAGTGCACCCGAGGCTCAGAGCGTCCATCCACCCCACTGGCCCTCCTTCAGATACCCTCTCTCTAGTTGGGTTCTTGCATGTAAAATACTCCACAATAAATAAATAATTGAACAAATGGTGCCTGCGTGGTCTGTTGAATCAGCTAGGACTATCCGAAGGGCTTGCCAGTTTTGACCACCTGCTTTCTTTAAGCAGGGGTGGCCATGGGGACCCTCAGTCCACCCGTCCCCACTGCCCGGGCTGCCTGAGAGCTCCAGGACCCAGCGTGGTGGTTGTTCCTGGGTCTCACCCCAGGTTCTAGATGGGCAGGAAGGAGTCCACTCACCCTTGCCCAGGCCTTGAGCAAGCATGCCTGAGCCACCCCCGACCCCCTTTAAGCTTCAGCCCCCACCCTCAGCTGGGCTCCCACAGCTTGGACGGGCATCATCTGCAGAGCCTGTGCTGGGCACTGAGAACTGCTGCTCCAAGCCAGGGAGACTTCACACTTTAACAGCTCTACTGAGCTATAATTCACACAGCATACAATTTACCCATTTAAAGTGTACAATTAAGTAGTTTTTAGAATATTCGCAGAGTCAGGCAACCATCACCACAACCAAACAGAACATTTTTATCCCCCCCAAAAGAAATCTGTCTCCTCCCATCCCCGCAGGCTTTAGAAAGAAGCCTTTTTTAGAAAGGCTTCTTTCCCCCTCTCCCCTTGTCCTGGAGGTGGGCGCCTGTAGCCCTTTGTTGTAAGGCAGCTGTCCTCCCGGAAGCAGGCCCCCAGGCCCAGAGGCAGGCCCAGAGGCATAGGGAGTCATGAGGGGTACATTGTGGGAGCCTGTGGGACCTGTGCCTTCTCCAGGTGGCTTGGAAGGCCAAGGGCCCTTTCATCCCGTCGCTGGGGCTTAAGGATGGACCTCAAGTCGGGGTGGACTCACCAAACCCCCAGTGAACCTGGAGATCTGCCCAGCCTCTCGCTATGCCAGTGAAGACACGGAGGACCAGAAAGAGCTGTAGGCTTGCCCCGGGCTGTACAGGGAGTAGTGGCAGAACCAGCAGCCAGAGCCAGACCTCCCAGACAAGGCCATGGATGGGCAGGAAAGACACCAGTTCCATTGCCAGCAGATAAAGCTGCCCCACGCACCCTCAGCAGCAGCCTTTCTGGGAGGGTGGCTCGGGAGGGGCTCCCCTGCTCACTGATAGGAGACAGGTGGTCACGGCAGGGGCCATGTTGCGACCACCACCATCACCAGTCGTAAGCAGGCACAATCAATAGATGGTCACTGCAGTGTGGACGGGGAGGGCCAGAGATGGGAGTGACACACGGACGGCATAGACTTGGACACAGACAAACTCCTGGGCTCTCCCAGTCTTCCCTCCTCAGCCCTTGGATGGAGAGCTATTTTCCATCCCCAGAGATCTGGGAGGGGCTGCGTGGAGAACTGTGGTTCCTTCGTGGCTCACAATGCACCTGCCCATGAAAGCAGAGGGATTCTTTTCCAACCCACCTCTTTTTCAAGAAAAGGGTCTCCTTTGGGGCCTGGGGGTAAGGGGGAGGGCTGAACCTGAGACCTTGGATAGGTTTGCATGACCCACCCAGAAATTCCACCAGTTTATTTTAGAGGAGCCCCAGTCAGAGCTTTTGGGGCAGAACCCAGAGGAGTCTGTCCAGGGCCTCCAAGCCGAGACCCTCAACATCCCAGGAAGCAAAATCTCTACTCTCAGCACTAGGGAGTGGACTCCATTGTCTGGCGCCACCTCCTGTCCGCCCCATGCCTACCTGGGGTTGCAGGCTTAACTGTAGGTGGTGAGTAAGCCACTGTCTCACACTGGTCTTTACTCTCCTGATCCATAAACTGGTATAGCGGGTGGTCAACCCAGTGCCCACAGGGGCCTTATTACATTGATTTCCTCACTCTCTTCTGCCAGCAGGACTCACCCCTTTCAATATGCGCTTGACCTCTCCCCAAAGAGCCAGTTACCCTCCAGGGAACAGGTAACAGTCTTTCTCAGTCTTTGTGAGCTACACCTCTCACTGTGCAGCAAACTTTGGGGTTCAAGTAGCTCTTTTATGGAGGGTGTGTTCAGTGACTCACGGGTGCCCACATGAGTGTGAACCTCCAGGGGCAAAGCTGGCCGTGGAGGCTCAGAGAGGGCTGGAAAGAACTTACCCGGCTCACCGCAGAGCTCACGCGGGAAAGAGACCACCACGAGGGTCACCTAGGACCAGAATCTTCCACATACACAGTCATCTCATCCCCATTAGGTACAGATGGAGAAGGGGAAGGGGGGACTCAAGCTCTGAGCAGTCTCTTCCCTCCTTCTGGTGCCTCGGCCATAATCTGAGCAGGGCCCAGCCTGTGGGGCAAAGATTTGTTTCCTTGGTGGCAAAGATGTAACCCAGCTTGGCTCCTACAGCAGTGAAGGCTATGCAGGGCCAGGCAGGGTGGTAGTAGGCTCTGGGAGTGGGGAGGGGTCTCAGTAGCCTAGGCAATGGCGAGAGTGGCCAACCCAGTCTTCCTGCCCAGTGCCTACCCTACCACCCACCGCTGAGCTACGGGCACTAAGGGCATGGCTGGACAGGACCACCGGACTGCGAAGAGGCCCTGCCCGCGCTGGACGCCTGCCCGAAAAGCCTCGGAACCCACAGAAGCTGCCTCCCAGTCTCTAAGAGGCTTGGAAAGGAAGCGGGGAGATGTGAACCCCTATCTCCCAGTTGGCAAAGCCGAGGTCGGGCAGGGGCCGGGCTGAGTGACTTGGCCGGAATCCTCCGCTCTGGGAGCGCCACGCAGTCCCGGGTGGGGCAGTCCTAGGTTAGTCCGCCCGGTGCCCGGACGCGCACTTGGCGGCAGTCCCGGCCAGGTGTCTGGCCTGGGGGCTGAGCACAGCCAGTCCCCGCCGCCCCCCTGCTCCCCGGGTCGAGCGGGCGCAGCGCATGTGACCCAGGGCCGGGCTCCCGGGAGTTACGCGCTGACGCCGCGTCACCCCACTCCGGGTCGGGCGCCCATTGGCTGCGCCGGGCCCGCGGGGGCGGGGCTGGCCTGGCTCGGCGCCCCGGCTCCCCTGGGTCTCCAGCCGCTGCCCTGGCCCGCGCGCCAACCGGAGCTGGCCTGACTCTCCCGCCGACTCCAGCCCCGACAAAATCAGGGGCAGCAGTGCTGGGAGGTCCTGGGCAAGTCGCTTCACCGCCCCGCTCCACGTGCCTCAATTTGCTCACCTGTGAAATGGGATGGTAACAGCCTCAACCGCCTGAGGCTGTGGGGAGGAGGGAGTGGGTTTAAAGAGCACTGGGCACGCTGTAAGCGCTCAGCGATTGTAGACAGTGCAGAACCCGCCGGCTGGGGTCACCGTGGACCAGGCTGGATGCCTGACCCCTGATAGGCACACCCGAAGAGGGCTTGTGTCCACGTTCCTTGGGTGTGCTCAACGTTCCCCAGCCAAGCGGGGCCCGTTTCGAGGTCTCAGGATCTTTGAAGGGAGGAGCCGCCAAAACAAGCATGTTCCCCCTGAAAAATGGATCCCCTCTCCTGGCTTCCCCTACCCTCACCTTGAGGGTTGCCCTGGTAATCCCAGGCTGTGAGGCAAAGATTTGTTTCTTTGGTGGCAAAGATGTAAATTCCTGCCACCCCCACGTCGGACTGTGCCCCATGGGGGTTTCAGTTGGATTTTCAGGGCTGCGGGTCTCCTGTTGACTTTGTCTTATCTTCTTTCCCTCTCCCCTAACTCCTGCAGTTATGGAGTGCATATTTATTGAGCTATACTATTTACATATGTGGTAACCCATTTAAAAAATGGTGAGGTGGTCCGGGCTCAGTGCTGTAATCCCAGCACTTTGGGAAGCCGTGGTGGGCGGATTACTGGAGGCCGGGAGTTTGAAAGCAGCCTGGCCAACATGATGAAACCCCATCTCTACTAAAAATACAAAAATTAGCAGGTTGGTGGTGCATGTCTGTAATCCCATATACTCTGGAGGCTGAGGTAAGAGAATTGCTTGAACCCCGGAGGTGGAGGTTGCAGTGAGCTGAGATTGCGCCACTGCACTCCAGCCTGGACAACAGAACGAGGCTCTGTCTCAAAAACAGCAACGACACACAAAAAAGCGATAGTCGGCGGGGCGCGGTGGCTCACGCCTGTAATCCCAGCACTTTGGGAGGCCGAGGCAGGCGGATCACGAGGTCAAGAGATCGAGATCATCCTGGCCAACACGGTGAAACCCCGTCTCTACCAAAAATACAAAAAAAATTAGCTGGGCGTGGTGGCACGTACCTGTGGTCCCAGCTACTCGAGAGGCTGAGGCGGAAGAATCGCTTGAACCCCGGAGGCGGAGGTTGCAGTGAGCCGAGATTGCGCCACTGCACTCCAGCCTCGCGGCAGAGCAAGACTCTCCGTCTCAAAAAAAAAAAAAAAAAAAAAAAAAAGTGATGGTCGTGGCGGCTTAGGCCTGTAATCCTAGCACTTTGGGAGGCTGAGGTGGGTGGATCACCTGAGGTCATGAGTTCAAGACCAGCCTGACCAATATGATGAAACCCCGTCTCTAGGAAAAATAAAAAAATTAGCCTGGTGTGGTGGCATGCGCCTGTAATGTCAGCTACTCAGGAGGCTGAGACAGGAGAATCGCTTGAACCCGGGAGGCGAAGGTTACAGTGAGCCAAGATCCTGCTGCTGCACTCCAGCCTGAGTGATAGAGCGAGACTCCCAAAACAAGAAACCAAACCAGACAAAAAACAGTGAGGCAGATCTGTTGCAACGATGACTCTGAAACACCCTCCCTGCCTCTGCAGAGTGACTGAAGGAAGGGTTAGTCCCATTTTACAGATCCAGTAGCTGAGACTCAGAAGAGAGGTAAGTGGTTCCAGGTCATGCAGCGAGCAGGTGAAAACCCAGGTCACCTGCCTAGCTCTGAAGAAAGTGGTGTTGGGGCTTCACTGAGCACTTCCTATCCCACCCCTCTCCCTGGGCAGGGCTGTTTAAATTTTCAGGGAAGTCACCAGCTTCCTGCGTCCTCCCGAGTATTGGTGGGGGCGGGGCACTGAGAAGCCAGCTTCATTCCCAGTGTTCTCCAGCAGTGGTTCATCTGGAGGGAGTGGGTCCTGGGTGGACCCTTGAGTGGGGCTGCCTGAGGAGATGTGGTTTGGCGACCCCCATGACTCTGGTGTTCCTGTTCTGGGTAATTTTCCATCGCAGCCACTTCTGGGAGAGGAACAAAGGGAGCTGCATGTCCAAGCCCAGGGACTTGGCTTTGTGGCTTCTCTCCCCGACACCCCTTCTACCGTGCACCATGAATTTTACTCCTGCTTAGGGTGTGGTCAGACCAGCTATATCTGGAGTCTGAACAAGGCAGTCTGCAGGATGGCTTGACTCATTAAGGCCCAGGGTCCAGAGGGCCTGAGGCCGAGGCCCAGGCCCTGATGAGTTCCCTTGGCTACCCTCCACCAAGGGTGCTTCTGTCTGCTTGCATACCTCTGAGGACAGGGAGCTCACTGTCTTATCATATACAGATAACTGAATGTTATTTCTGGTTTATTTCGACCCACCTCATTGGACCCCTTCCCTCCTTCCCGTTCCACCTGGCTCTGTCCCTAGGCCACAGAATGGGTTTGGTTTCCAGCCCTCTTCTCAACAGGGCTGCCTGCTCTGACCTAGTCCCAGCTGTCATGGTCCAGGGCAGCCTGGCTCTGATCTAAAGCTCAGCCAACTCTTCCCTGTGGCCCCTGTCCTGGCCGCTCCCAGAAACAAGCACCAAATTTGGGGTCAGACAGCCCTGGGGCCAGTTGTCCTTGGGTACTGGCTTCCTCCGTCAGGAGCTGCACTGGGCCTACTGGGGTCCTATCCCTACGGCTGGATCTGGGAGGAAACCAGATGAAGACGATAGGAGATTCCAGCCTCTTTCTTCGGTCACTCCTGTCTTCAGGAGGCCAATCTTCTGGTTTCTTTGGAGAGAGAGCAGGCTGATCTCCACATCGTCACTAGCCTCCCAGCCAACCCGTGAGGAAGCACCATTAGACCCACGTTACATTAGACCCACGGAAACTGAAGCAGAGTGATGTAACTGGCCCAGCAGTTGCACCAGGTCTGCTCACAGCACAGCAGTCCTGGGACCCCTGTAACTTGGATCTTGGTCTGTCTTGTTCTCAAGAGTGAAATCTAGGAAGTGAAGAAGCTTTCGTTTGTGATGGGCCCAGGCTTGGGGCTTCCACTCAGCTCCTTGCTTGGTGCTGGAGAAACAGAGGCCCAGAGAGAGGACTTGGTTTACCCGCTTTCCCGCAGCAGCCGGCCAGAGGCCGCTCTGCCATGGTGCGCGAGGCTGGATAAAATGAATGACTGGAGGGCGCTCTGGAGGAGGGGCCCGCTGACGGCAGATTGGTGGCGCAGACCGGATCAGGGGTCCCCGTTCTCTCACGGTGGGGCGGGGCCGTCTATCTGGGAGGGCGGGGCCTTCCCCGAAAGGCCCCGCCTCCGCCTCCGCCGCCCAGCGGAGCCGCTGCCGCGGGAACCCAGTTTCCGAGGAACTTTTCGCGGGCGCCCGGCCGCCTCGGAGGCCAGGGCAGGACACGAACGCGTGGAGCGGCGGCGGAAGCTGCGAGCCAGAGCCGGGGCCGGCGGCAGTCCCTTGGAAGGGCCGTGCGCGGCGGCGGGCCCGGCGGGCCTCCCGGAGGAGGCGGCTGCGCCATGGACGAGCTGCCCTTCAGCGAGGCGGTTTTGGAGCAGGCGCTGAGCGAGCCGTGCGATCTGGACGCGGCGCTGCTGACGGACATCGAAGGTGCGTCAGGGTGGGCAGGGCTTGAAGCCGCGCCGGGTGGCGCGAGTGGGGGGCGCGCCGGTGGCTCCCCGGCCTTTGTCTCCCCCCGGGCGCCAGCTTCGTGCTGTGCTCGCGCGGGGCTTCCCGGCGTCTCTGAGCTGCGCGCCGTGGACCTCGGTGTCCCGGGCCTCGCCGAGCCTTCCTGGCTCCTTCCCTGGCTCCCGACCTGGCGTCTGGAGCCGCGCGCTCGGCGAGGACTCCTGGGCCGGGCCGGTGTCCCTTGGCGGCTCCGGGCAGGGACACGTGCGCCTCTACGCGTCCCAGGCCGGGTACCGCCCGACCGGTGGGTGAGTCTTCAGCCCTGTGGCGGCCGCGGCTGGAGCTGGGGACCCGGGCGTCGCCGAAGCCCCGCCCCAGCCCCAGCCGTGACGTCAGTGCGAGGTTACTCACGGTCATTCCCTCCGGCCCGAGAGTTCAGCTGGGCGTCGGAGCTCGTGCGCATGCGCACGGACGCTGCTCGCGCACTTGCCCGGCCTCGGGGTCTCCCGGTCTGCTACGGGCATCGCCTCCGCACTCACTAACATCCACTGAATGCCAGGCCCCGTCCTAAGCACCGAGGGTTCACAGACAGCCCTGGGTACCTGCTCTTTTCGGGAACACAATCCCCCGGGAAACCAGCAGATAGATATTTAGTTGCTCCTTGGGTGGAGCGAGGCGAGGGGAGGGCAGGGATGTGGCTACTTTGGGTAGAGCGTCAGGGACTTCTGAGCTGAGACCTGAGGGTCACCCCCAGGACCAGCAGGGAAAGATGTTTTCCAGGCCAGGGCGAGGGAAGGGCGAAGGCCCCGAGGCAGGGCCTAAGTGTGAGGAGTTAAAGGCTTGCAAAGGTTGCGGAGGGAGAGGACGCCAGCCACCTTCCTCGGCCAGGGAAAGGGCGGAGCAGGACGCGGCACCGGCTTCCGTCTGGCTGTCATGAGACGGGGTTTGGGGCACGGTGGCTCCAAGTGCCAGTTAGGAGGCCTGTTGCTTCCATTTCGTAGACAGCAAAGGGAAGTCCCTAGCAAATTGCCTCCATGGTTTCTGTGCAGGCGTTTTAGCAACACTGGCTAAGTTGCAGTTGGTTGATGAGGAAACTGAGGCCGAGGTTTCAGGAACAAGATGCCTAGACTCATAACCTGAACGGACATGTCCGTGGAACCCGTGGCCACCCTGGGGCTAGCAAAACAGATGCCTCTCTGCCACCCCCACTCCTGCCCTACTGCAGCCTTGCAGATGAGCTCAGCTGGCTGCCAGCTCCAGGAGCTTCCCAGCCCTCCCTCCTTCCCTCTGGGGGCTGGGCTAGGGGAGGACCCAAGAGGAGAGGCCCTGATTGTGAGGCTTTTCTGAAACAGCCTCCCCTACCCCTGGCAGGAGGGGTTGTCCTTCACTGCACCCTAGAGAGATGGACCCTGAAATCCCAAGCCCTAGGGAGATCTAGGCCTGACTCAACCAGTTCCACAGCACGGAGCCCAGTGAGCGTAGTCCAAGAGGCAGCGGGACCAAGCCAGCCGGACGTGGGTCAGAACTTGAACCTGGACGCTCCTCACTTCCTCTGCCATCCCACTCAAGCCCTCCCACCCTCTGAACCTTAGTTTCCACCTCCAGAAGAATGACGATACAAACCCTCCCTTCATGGGCAACTGGACAGCAGAATCCAGTCTGGGCCGCAGGTCTGATACAGACCTTTCTTACTGACTCATGGATAAAAACGTTGTCTCTCCAGACCCAAAGGCCAGGCGTGGGCAGCCATGTGGCGCAGGCTCTAGTCCATGAGAGAGCCCCAGCGCCTTGAAGACTGGGCAGCCCCTTCTCACTAGGCAGGGCTCAGCTTTGCCCACTTCAGTAGAGGATTTTTCAGTTCTTATTCAAACTTCCCGTTCTTTCCAATTGCACACCTTTTTTCATTGTAGAAAAATTAGCAAGTGCAAGTGAGCAAAAAGAAGAAAATAAAATCCTTAGAGCAGGTGTGGTGGCTCACGCTGAATCCCAGCGCTTTAGGAGGTTGAAGCAGGAGGACTACTTGTGTCCAGAAGTTTGAGACCAGCCTTGGCCACATGACGGAATCCTGTCTCTACAAAAATAAAAAAAATTAGCTGGGTGTGGGTAACACAGGCTTGTAGTCTCAGCTAGGCTGGCGGCTGAAGTGGGAGGACTGCATGAGTTCGGAGCAAGAGGCTGCGGTGAGCTGTAACTGTGCCACCGCACGCAGCCTGGGTGACAGAGTGAGATTCTGTCTCAAATAAAACTTTAAACCTACCACCCAGAGATAAGTCCTGCTAATTATGTGAAAGAGCTTTTGTTCTCTCTCCCTCTCTCTTTTTGGTTTGGGATGGCTGCACACTCTTCATAAACTTTTTTTTTTTTTGAGACAGGGTCTCGCTCTTTTGCCCAGGCTGGAGTGCAGTGGCCTGACCTCAGCTCACTGCAGCCTCCACCACCCAGGTTCCAGAGATTCTCCAGCTGCCAAGTAGCTGGGATTACAGCTGTGCACCACCATGCCTGGTTAATTTTTGTATTTTAGTAGAGACGGGGTTTCACCATGTTGGCCAGGCTGGTCTCAAACTCCTGAGCTCAGCTGATCTGCCCACCTCAGCCTCTCAAAGTGCTGGGATTGTAGGCGTGAGCCACCACACCGGCCTTCATCAACTTTTTAAAAACAATTTTATTGAGGTATACTTTATGTACCACAATATTTATCCATATTAAGTATATCATTCAATGATTTGTAATTTTCTGAGTTGTGCAACCGTTACTAGCTGTAGAACATTTTGATCGCCCAGTAAGATCCCTCCTGCTCCTTTAGTCACTTCCTGTTCCTGCTCCTGGCCCAGACAGCTATGGATCTGTACTTATATAAATTAAAATAGGGTCCATTGGTTCACAGCAGATTGGATCCTCCTTGGTTCCATGCCAACAGCCAGATGACAGTCAGCCTCCCTCATTTCCCCACCTGATCCCCTGTCGATGACACCTGCGCTGTTTTATCTTCATAAACCGTGCTATAGTGGACATCGAGGCCAGGCTTTGCCCAGTCCTCGTTGTGTTCCTAGGATGAGGTTCTGGGCGGGGAATTGCTGGGCAGAGATTGAGCCTGCTTTCAAAGCTGCTTCTACCAGGCATGGAGCTGAGCAGGTTTGATAAGGTCTGAAGAGAGGTGATTTGGGGGTGGAAATGCCAGGTCTCTTGAGAGACATGAGGGATAAGAGGGGGCCAGGCCGGCCTTGAGTGCCAGAGTACAGAGCTGGGCTGTACGTGGGGGACAGTCAGCAGTCGGAGCAGGGGCAAGCTGTGCTTCAGCTCCCTCTGCCTGCCCGGGTGGAGGATCGTAATGGAACAGAAAACACTAATTGAGTCCTTACTATGCTCCAGACACTGTTGATGATCTCACTTAATCCCCCAACAACCCCAAGTGGGTAGACATATGATGAAGATGACAGCCTTGAGGACCAGAGAAGTTAAGTGACTTGCCTGAGGTCACACAGCCAGATGATGGCAGAGCCAGGATTCAAACCCGGGCTGTGGGCTCCAGAACCTAGCTCTTAAGCTCTTAATCACTGAGCTCCTAAGAATGGGGATGAGGGGTTGAGGGAGGCTGCCTCCATGTGGGGCTATGTGGGGGCCTGGGAGTGTGGGTCATAGAGGGGTCAGAGGTTATGTGGCCACCTCCCGGCCCAGTCCAGAGTAGGGTTTGAGTCATCAGACTGGGAACTGGCCCGGGGGAGCCAGCCAAGGGTTTTGAGCCCCATCTGGTCCTGCTGCCTGCCACGGCCAAACGCTTGTCACGTGGATGGATTTGGGGGTGGAGAGTCCTTGTGTCTGTGGGTGAAGGCACTGCCCTGGCTATAGGGCCCCTGGGTTTGAGTCTTGCCTCTGCACCAAGACCTCAGGCTCACCTGTCTCCCTCCGGGCCTCACAGTACTTTGCGGCAGTGGGGAGCGATGGATCGGAGGGCAGCCCTGTGCCTGCATTGGGGATTATTATTAAGCCTGTGGCAGTCTTCACCTCCCTGCTGAGGATTCATTCATCCGATTTTGCACAAGCTTATGAGTGCAGAAGAGGCAGATGGAAACAGAGCTCTGGCCGAGGGCCTAGAAGGGGGCCTCGGGATCTCTTTCCTCTGCCTGGACCCCATCATATCTGCTCTTTGTCGGACCCCAGATATCTGCCAAGCCCCGTCAGAGGCTGCTTCCTGGGAAGCTCTTCTGGGTGTCACCTCGCCCTAAGCAGTGCGTCCTCAGAGTTCTCCGGCCCTGATGTCCCTCCCAGCATGCCCAGCCAAGCCACCACAGAGCCTGGCTTCCAGTCACGTGTCTGGCTGTTTTCTGGGTCCAGGCCAGCCCTGGTAGGGCACAGTGTGGGCCCGCTCTGCCACCCCATACCTCTCCCCAGATATCTCATGCCCCAATTCTCTCCCCAGTCCCAGCAAGCACTAGGATGCCTTGGAATACGTAGCTCTAGACTGGTCACTGTCCAGCTCCTAGCATGGAACTCCCCTGCTCTCCAACGATGTATAGCTTCCCAGTGCTCCACGATAAAGTTCCCTTGTCTCAGCGTGGCATTCAAGACTTGCAAAGATTGCCAAACATGCTCCTCCTGTGATATCGCCCATTTATCCAGAATCCCTGGCCTCAGGCACAGCCTGCTCTGCTGTGGTGCCCCTTCTCCGTCATGGTGTTGACAGACCCCTAGGGGGTGGGGCCTGAGAGGGTCTCTCCTATCAGACATGTTCCCCTTCCCGTGCCTTTTTCTGCCTCTTGGCATCCAGCCTGTCTAACCCCAGGGCGGCAGAAGGCCCTCCCAGTGTGACCATGCATTGCTGTTTCTCCTAGAGAAAGTATCCTGCCCTCTCTGAACTGCAGGGCCCTCCCCTGAAAAGCAGGAGATGGAGGCTGTAGGATTTGCTGCCTCTGAGCCCCCGGGGGTTCAGCCCTAATGCATCTGAAGGGACAGGGTTGGGGGATGGAGAGGAGGGTGCTGGGAGGGGGTCCAGGGAGGCAGCGGGCAGGTGGCTGGTAGTTACCTCCTGCCCAGCAGTCACCTAGCCGGACACAAACATCCCAAGTGACCCGGTCAGCTCCAGGCCGGAGTCACTGCCAGCAGAGGCCTGGGATCTAGACTTTGCCCGCTGACAGGGAGAGCCTAGGCTGGCCAGAGGAAGTGCCTCTGGCCTTGTCTCCTACCAGCCACGGGCCATGTGGATATGCCCTTTGACCCTGGGCACTGACGTGACAGTCTGCACCGTGTGCTCCACAGGAGCGGTTGTGTGTGTCGGGGGCGAGGTGGGGAGAGCCTTAACTAGCTCAGGGGTGAGAGGGCAGGGAGTCATTGAGACTGGCTCCGTGTGGGTCCCCTGCTGGGTCGAGGCTTGTGGGAGGTGGCACAGGGCTGAGGGGATTTGTGCCTCCCCGAACCCTGTTTGAGCTCCTTCCCCTAACTGACCCCCATCTCTGCAGCTATCTCCCAGCACGCTGCCCTGCATGCTGCCCCTGTCAGGCTCTGGGGTCCCTGTGCTCCCTGCAGCTAGAAGGCTGGGACCCAGGGGTCTTCATGTGCAGTTCTTGGACAAGTCCGAGAACCTTCAGGTTCTTATCAATATACAGGGAACAATACTAGAACCAGCTTCTTGGAATTGTGGGGATCCAACGAGTGAAGGCTTAAGCAGTGCATGGCACACAGTAGGTAGGCCCTGAACCAATGCCAGTTAGTATTATAATTATCACCATTGAGCCAGATGCAGTGGCTCACGCCTATAATCTCATTGACTTTAGAGGCTGAGGTGGGAGGATTGCTTGAGGCCAGGAGTTCAAGACCAGCCTGGGTAACATAGCAAGACCCAGTCTCTAAAACAAACAAAGAAGTCATCATTGAGAGCACTTAACCAGTGTCTGGCACCCGATAGGTTTAGCTCTACAAATATTAGCAGCAATTCCCCAAGAAACCTGTGCTGGAAGTTTCTAGGATATATCAGGCTATGGTTCCAAGTTCTGAGCATCTACCATGTGGTGGTCTGGAGTCAGAGACAGAATGGGGCTGATTAGGCCAGTGGGGAACCCCCACCCCCACCACAGGGAAGAGGCACCCTATCCTTGGCTTCCATGAAAGATAATTGACTTGCCAGGCGTGGTGGCTCACGCCTGTAATCCCAGCACTTTGGGAGGCTGAGGCAGGAGGATCAATTGAGTCCAGGAGTTCAAGACCAGCCTGGGCAGCATTGTGAGACCCAAACTAAAAAAATTAGCTTGGCGTGATGGAGCGTGCCTGTAGTCCCAGTTACTCAGGAGGCAGAGGCTGATGCTAGAGGATTGCTTGAGCCCAGGAGGTGGAGGCTGCAGTGAGCCATGATTGTACCAATGCACTCCAGCCTGGGCAACAGAGTGAGGCCCTGCCTCAAAACAAACGAACGAAAATACCCTGCTGAGGAAGCAGTGTTTCTGGCTGGGGGAGGAGGGGCAGAGTGGCCATCTGGCCACAGATGGTGGTTTCTATACAAAACACATCAAGGCAGCCTTGGAAATGCAAGTGAAGGCATCTTCAAAGTTCTGGTCACAGCCTTGGGACCAAGCAAAGCCACCAAAAATACATAAAATACAATGACCATCACCCAGTGCTGGTGATGCTGGAAGGAACGGCAATTCATTGTAGGGGAGGTTGTAAAGGGCTTTATCTCTTCAGACAGCAGCCTGGCAGCTGGAGAACAGCTTGCTGCCTTCATGTGAGCTTTAAAACAAGCTGCAGAGAAACAACCCAACAGGGAGCAATCTATATAATTTATATGAAGAAATGTGCAGCAATGCCATTTTTTTATTTATTTGTTTTCAGAGACAGGGTCTTGCTCTGTCACCCAGGCTGGAATGCTATGGCATAATCACAGTTCGCTTCAATCTTGAACTCCTGGGCTCACTCAAGGGATCCTCCTGCCTCAGCCTCCAGAGTAACTGAGACTACAGGCTCATGCCACCATGCCCAGCTTTTTTTTTTTTTTTGAGACGGAGTCTCGCACTGTCTCCCAGGCTGGAGTGCAGTGGCACTGTCTCGGCTCACTGTAACCTCTGTCTCCCAAGTAGCTGGGACTACAGGCACCCGCCACCATGCCCGGCTAATTTTTGCATTTTTAGTAGAGACAGGGTTTCATCATGTTGGCCAGGCTGGTCTAGAGCTCTTGACCTTGTGATCCACCCGCCTCGGCCTCCCAAAGTGCTGGGATTACAGGCGTGAGCCACCACACTCAACCTTAGCACTGCCATTTTGACTGAGAACAGCTGCCCAGCAGCAGGGGCTGCTCCCAGAATTGCCACTGCATCAGGCCCATGGGTGGTTTTTCTGCTGCCGGTGATAAGTATGTGCCCTGGGCCATGTCTCTGACAAGCTGTCTGAATTGTGCTGACCGGCATCGCGTGTAATCGCCATCTCACAGGTTCCGTTGAGTTTGATTCCACACACCTGCAGCTCCGGGCAGAGCCCAGTGGGGAGAAGTGTGGCTGTGAGGTTTCCAGGGTCGGACAGTCCGTGTGTTGGAACTGGCGTGCGGAGGGCACAGACGAGGGAAGAATGAGGTGGCGCCAGAGCAAGTTTTGAGGGAGGAATAGGAGTTCTCCCAGTGGAAAGGGCATTCCTGGTGGAGGGAACAGCCTGGCCCAGGGAGACAACAGTGGGGGGTGGGGGTGGAGGCAGCCATGGCTGGAATCTGCCCGGCCCCTGACTGGGGTCCCTGCTGTGGTCAGCCCTGTGCTGGGTAAGGCTGCGGTCACAGCTGGTTCAGGCCCTGCCGGGAGGGGCCCCCAGCTGAGGCCCGGCCTCTAATTTGGTAGGGAACGTGGGTGGGTCTCGGGGGTGGTGGTTAGGAAGCCTCCGGGAGGAGGCAGTGCCAGAGCTGAGCCTTTAAAGGGCTTCGTGTTGTCCTCTCTGTCCTTGCACTCCACACATGCTCACTGGATTTACAAATGAGGACAGCTGGTCAGGGCAGAGGCAGGCCGGAGCTGGGGCTCCCTGCTGTCCCCGGCAGGCCGGGCTGAAGCGCAGGCTTTGGGGTCAGCAGAATGGGGTTTGCGTCCTTGATTCTTCACAGGGCAGCTGTGGGACTTTGGTCACGAGGCCTCCCTCCGAGCCTTAGTTTCCAGAGGGCCATGCCCAGGTGCAGCTGGGGCTCCAGCCATGGGCGCGTCCCATTCCAGGAAGAGCCGGCACACACTTGCACCCCCGGGGCAGCCTTGAGCGCACAAAGGGCAGCCTGTACCCCTGCTGCAAACACGACCAGCTGAGCACAGGAGAACCGCAGGCTCCAGTTAGAAGGATCAAGGAGACGCCTGGTGGGAGCAGAACAGCAAGGGGGTGCGGCCCAGCTCCCTGCAGGGATGGTGCGCACCGTCCCCTGCACCTCCGTTAGCAGGCACAGAGGTGTGCTCTGGGATCCTGTGAGCCACTGTGCCATGGCCAACCCTCTTCACAATTGGCGAGGCTTTGTGATCTGCAGGGCAGGGTCAGTTTGCAAATCCCTTTCCCACCCGTCCCCTGGAGAATCAGAGTCCTTGGCTCAGATGATAGACAAACCTAGTTGGAATCCCAGCTCCTTGGCTGTCCTGACCTTGCTCTTCCTCGATGTCCAGCACCCGCGCCCACCGCAGGGCCTTTGTACACGCTGTTCCTTCTGCCCTCCCTTCTGGCCCACTCTCTCATTTCATTCAGGCCTCCTTTCAGATGTCACCTCCTAAGATGGGCTGCCCTGACTACCTGATCTACAATGGCCCCAGTGCCTGGCACAGGATTGGCACTCAGTAGATATTGCCAAAGAGATGGATCTGGGTTCCATGGACGAGGCCGTGGGGGCAGGTGGCGAGCTCCCTGTTCCAGTAGGTGTGCAAGCAGAGGTTATCTGGGGTTCAAGGCCTTGTGCACGTTGTAGGCCTCTGTGCTGGTCAGAGCTGGGTCCTGCAAGTGCGTGGCATGACGCCTGCCCGGGGCTTCCATTGGGGCTTCACAGAACACATCGACAGGAGTCATTAATGGCTTCGCACATCTGCTTTCAGGGAGACGTTTGAAGGTGGCACTGGGGAGGGATGCCAGGTGGGGGTTCAGGTTTCCTGTTGGGTCCTGATAGGATCAGGGCAGGAGAGGAAGAAGAGGGAAGAGGAGGAACCCAGGCTCCGGGGAAGGGGTGTCAGGGCTTCGCAAGGTGGGGAAGGGGAATGAGGGAACAGTCTGTGCCTCTTCATCCATCCTGTGTTCAGAGTGTGGGAACCAGAACGGCCTTCTTAGTGATAGTCGGGAAGCCCGGTGATCGGTTCACCCGCAGGTGGGCTGCAATTTGGGTGCCATGTGAGCCTCTAGACAGACACTAGCTATCCCAGCTTCCAGGACAGGGACTAGGGGAGGTGAGAGAGGCGCTTCCTTAACTTATGCACTCAAGGTGCCTCAACTGCCTTACTCTGGTTAGACTGGTTCCGTTAACTCCCCTTAAAAAGAAAAAACAAAACGACTTCATCAAATGGTAATGGAGCTCTGACTTGAATACTGTAATTATCAGGCAACTCACTACCTGACTTTCCAGTTCTAAACCATTCTAATTGCTGTAGAGGGAACTAACCTTTGTTGAGACTGTTGAGTGGTGGATGTTTTACGCACTTGCTCTCCCAGAACCGCCACTTCTGGAGAGCCTAGAGAGTGGGGAGTGGACTGTCCCCATCACACAGCAAGTGAGGGGATGAAGGAAAAGCAGGCCCTGGCATGCTGCCCCAGATGGCCTGCTTGGCTGTGGCTCTGGGGAGGCTGTGGGGCTGGCTCTAGTTTCCTTTTTCAGTCTTAACCAGCTTCTGTAGAAGCGATGGCCAGCTTCTGTAGAAATTGCCCAGCAGACTGGGCGTGGTGGCTCACGCCTATAATCCGAGCACTTTGAGAAGCCAAGGCAGGCAGATCACCTGAGGTCAGGAGTTCAAGACCAGCCTGGCCAACATGGTGAAAGCCCGTCTCTACTAAAAACACAAAAATTAGCCAAGTATGGTGGCTCAGGCCTGTAATCCCACCTATTCGGGAGGCTGAGGCAGGAGAATCACTTGAACCTGGGAGGTGGAGGTTGCAGTGAGCTGAGATTGTGCCACTGCACTCCAGCCTAGGCAACAGAGCGAGACTCTGTTTCAAAAAAAAAAAAAATTTGGCCAGCAGATCCAGCCCCAGGGGAGAGTGAGACAGTTCTGGCCAGGCCTTGAGTTTCAGAGGATGGCCATGGCTGGTGGCACCCAGGCTCTTCCTCCAGGCATCTTAACTTAGTCTGTGCCCTCTGCCCTCTGTTCCCAGCTCACACCCCTCCTCCTGGAAGGCCCCGTGTCCCGCGTCCTCAGTGGGATGGGAGTGGGGGAAGATGGGAGAAATAAAGACACAAAAAGGGCTGGAATCTGTGGTAGAGCCAAGATGGGGAAGGGGAGCGGACAGTCTTGACTGTTTGAGGTGGCCCTGGCCCTGCTGTCTCAAGGGAGTGTCTCAAGCGAGTATCTGCTTGTTGGTCCAGCCACATTCTGGGCTCAGAAACTGGGGAGCAAAGTAATGAAAGACCCAGGCTGGGAGGCCATGGGGAAGTCCTGCCTGGAGTTCAGCTCTCAGCCTGAGCCAGGCTGGAGTGCAGTGGCGAGATCTCGGCTCACTGCAACCTCCGCCTCCCAGGTTCAAGCAATTCTCCTGCCTCGGCCTCCTGAGTAGCTAGGACTACAGGCATGCGCCACCACACCCAGCTAACTTTTGTATTTTTAGTAGACAGGGTTTCACCATGCTGGCCAGGATAGTCTCGATCTCTTGACCATGTGATCTGCCCACCTTGGCCTCCCAAAGTTCTGGGATTACAGGTGTGAGCCACCGGGCCTGGCGAGGCTTATCTGTCTTAAGTCACTCGTGTGAGGTCAGAGCCTTTGCCAAGAGCAATGCTGTGTTTTGTTTTGGGGGTGAGGGAACACCCATGGGCTAAGAGGGGGCTGGGCCGTGCTAGAGAGGCAGTCTTTGTCCTTGAACCTCCCAAAGCTGGGAAAGAAGCGCCTGGGCTGGACGGCGACAAGGACAGGGTGTGAGGGAGACATGGCTGGGTTTTCTTGCTTCAGGTCCTGAAAAGAGAGCAAGGTTGAGGCCACACGGACCCCAGCCCCTAACGGACAGCTGAGTCTGCCCAGCGTTCAGCCTCCCTCCCAGGTTGCAGCCAACTGGGGGACTGGGGGCGGGGCAGAGGCGCTGGCCTCCAGGTTGAGGCCGAGGTAGTCTACTTTGCTGGTGGTCTACTTGGCTACAAAATCAGCTGGCCAGGCTCTGATCTCGTGTGTGTGTGTGTGAGAGGAGGGGCAAACTTCACTCACCCAGCAGAGGGACATCCGTGCTGGCAGTCAAGAAACCCTTATGTCCGGGCCTCAGTTTCCCGGAAGTTACCTGTTTCCAGGGGTGGCCTCATCCCAGACCGTCAGCCCCGCTGCGGTGGGGCGTGGCCCCTCCCCGGGGCTGCCCTAAGACGGGGAGGTCGCTGCACCCACCGCAGCTACCACTCGGCAGCGCTTGGCCTTAATCGCTTCTTAGTGTTGCACCCATATTGTCTCCCTTCTGCCATTCGACGCCAGGGAGATAATGAGTGTGCTGTTTTCTGGAGGAGTAAACTGAGGGTTGGAGCAGTTAAGACTCACTCAGGGCGTCAGCGAACCAGTGATTTCGAACATAGAGTTCTGAGGTGTTGGGCCAGGACCTCACTGCTCTGACCTTTAACGGAGGGGGCGGGAGCTGAGGGCCAGTGACCGCTGGTAACCCCGGCAGACGCTGGCGCCGATCGGGTTAAAGGCGGACGCCCGCGAGTAACCCCAACCCCATTCAGCGCCGCGGGGTGAAACCCGAGCCCCCCCGCCGCCGCCGTGGGGTGGGGCGGGGGCCGGGCCGGGGCACTAACGAGGCGGCGGCGCGGCTGCTGATTGGCCGCGCGCGCTCACCCCATGCCCGGCCCGCAGCCCCGAGGGGCGGGGTGGGGCGGGGCGGGACCTGCGGGGAGGGCGGGGCTGGGGGCGGGGCGGGGCGGGCGCGCCCGGGCGCTCAACGGCTTCAAAACTCCGCCGCGCCTTGACAGGTGAAGTCGGCGCGGGGAGGGGTAGGGCCAGCCGCCTGGACGCCCCAAGGGCGGATGCAGATCGCGGAGCCATGGATTGCACGTTCGAAGGTATTTTTGGAGGCCCCCTCACCCCTTTGTACAATGCCTCCGTCTCCTGCAGGTTCTCCTGGGGTGGGCGGGCGTGGGGGCTGGGGAACTTGAGCAGGAAAGAGCCCCCTCCTGAGGGAAAAGGTGTGACAGTCGTTTCAGCTCGCTGGGGAAATGGAGGGCTACCCCCAACCAAATGAGTGCCTCCTGCAACTCAAGGGGGAAGGGTTTGCTTAGAGAGCCGAGAGCAGCACCCCGACCTAAGGGGATCTGGAGGCAGAGGGCGGCCTTCTCTGCGTTCTCTGCACCTGCTTTGGGAAGGGCCAGGAGGTTGCATGGAAGAGGGCCCGTTGTCCCTCTGTCTGCCACAGCGTCCAGCCTGTTCAGCACCCCTGCCTTTTGTGGGCATCTTAGACTCTTCAGGCAGACAGTGGGAGCCCTAGATTGTCAAAATTGTCAGTTTTTCCTTCAGGCCTCAGTTTCCCCCATCTATCAAAGAAGCTCATGCAGACTGGGGTAAAGGGGTGGGAGACCCTGCTGTTGAATGTCCATAATGACTTGATGACTTGTGGGCTGGAGGGTTCACAAACCAGGAGAGTTTCTACTGGAGAAGCCAGGGAGGCTGGGCCTGCCATCCTATCCTATTCTGCCAGCTGCTCTAGGGAATTCCCGTCCTGCAGTGACTTCCCTGCCTGGGCACCTGTCAGTAGGCAATGTTGGGTCTCCAGTCTGTGCCCACTGCCTGCTAAGCAAAGCCTCAGGCAGCCCTACCAAAAAGGGTTTAATCTTTTCTGTTGTACAGATGAGGAAAACGAGTCCAGTGAGCAGAGGCTGTTGGTCCAGGCTCCACTTCAAGCTGATGCTGGGCAGGGCTGGGAGCTCAGGCTGGGGATCCTGAGAGCACTGGAGGCCCCTATGGGTCCTATAGAGCACTCTGACCCAGTGGGTGCCACCACGAGTGGGTTAGAGGGCCCTGGGCTGAGCCAGTCAGGCTGCCAGTCGCCAGCTGGGGGAGAGGGCCCACGGCCAGGCGGGGCTGAGGTGGGAGTGTGTCCCAGTCTGTGTGAGGAGGAAGGAGTCAGGACAGACAGCACTTGCTTTTACAGAGGTGAAATCAAAGTCCTGAGTGGCCAGGCCTGGGTCTTGAGGCTACTTGGCTGCAGGCAAAGCCTGGATTTGAGCCCAGAACTCTACACAGAGACACACTGGTTGGTTATGTGGCCAGCAGCTGGCTGGGCCCTAAGCCTTGGTCTCTTCCACTGAGTAATGGGTTGGTGATGGCAGCCTGGCTCTTGGCTTCTTGGTAAGGCAAGAAAAGGCACAGAGACAATAGATGTGGCATTTTGCAGACCTGGGTTTGAACCCCACTGCATGCCCTTGGGCTGTGTGTGGTCCTCTCTGAACCTCAGTGTCTTTTCTTGTCTCCGAGATGAGGTGAGCTAATTTTTTTTTGTTTTGTTTTTAAGACGAAGTCTTGCTCTGTCTCCCAGGCTGGAGTGCAGTGGCGCAATCTCGGCTCCCTGCAACCTCTGCCTCTCGGGTTCAAGCGATTTTCCTGCCTCAGCCTCACAAGTAGCTGGGACTACAGGTGCACGCCACCACGCCCAGCTAATTTTTATATTTTTAATAGAGACGGGGTTTCACCATATTTGTCAGAATGGTCTCGATCTCTTGTCCTTGTGATCTGCCCACCTCGGCCTCCCAAAGTGCTGGGATTACAGGCCTGAGCCACCGTGCCCGTCTGAGCGAATCTTTTGAGGTAGTCTAGGGTAGTGGCCAGTGGTTAGGGCATTGGAGTCAAGTATGGTCTGGACTCAGTTGAGTCTGACCCTATGACCTTAGGCCAGTAAGTCACCTCTCTACAGCTCAGTTTCTTCATCTGTAGAATGGGGCCAATGATCACACCACCCTCTCAGAGCTGTGGGTGAGGATTAGGGCTCTAGTCTGGCCCCATCAATGTGGGTAGCCCCACAGCAGGCCTGGCTTTTGGCCCCGCCCTTCTGACAGGCGCCCTCACCGTTAGAGTGCTTCCAGCATGGATGAGGACCCTGCTCTGATCTGGGGTTCTCTTGGGGGGACATCCCTGTCTGCCATTCTCTTGGGGATCCTGTGCTGCCCTAGGAAGAGTGGGCCCAGGCTGCACAGCTGGTCCTTGGGCACAGACGTCTTCAGGGCCTCAAGCCCATCCTGCCTCTGTCTGCACCCCTCTTACCTCTGTAAACTGAGGGGAGGGGAAAGTCACCCACTCCTCAGCAGTTTCTAAGCTGCTTCGTCAAATTCAGTGTCCTGCTGAGGGGGCCTTGTAGGATGAGACCAGGATTGGCCAATGGGTGGGGCGTGGGGCCCATCGCTCCTGTGTGAAGACCCTCTCTGTCCTGTTTCCCACCTGCCCTAGGCTGCTTCCTCCCTCCCCATCCCCATCTCCCTCCCAAAGACTGGAGCTGCTGGATGTGTGGACGGAGGCATGTGCCCGTTTCACACATTGAGAAACTGAGGCCCCAGGTGGGGCCAGGGAAGGCTGTACCTGGGCCTCTGGATTCCTTCTGTCCTGGGTCGGGGGGAGGTGATGGAGTGTGGAGAGGGCAGGAGAGCGTCTGCAAGGGTTGGTCACCTCACGGGCAAATGCTTGGAAGCTGGTCTGAATCCACAGTGCAGTGTGGACGTGTGTGTGTGTGTGTGTGTGTGTGTGTGTGTGTGTACTCAGAGGTGGATGTCTTCTAGTAAAGACATCAAGATACAGGACATTCTCACCAGGAAGTTGCCTGGTTCTAGGCAGGGATTTTTCTCATTCACAGCCAGGAACGGCCTGGCATGGTGTGGGTGCCCAGCACATGCTCATTAAATGAGTGAATGAATAAATGAATGAATGAATGAATGAATGAATGAGTGTGGGCCTGCTGTTTGCTGTGGACTAAGGATGTTGCCAGATGTTTAGGCAAATACTGGGTAGTGGGAAGAGCTCAGGCCCAAAGTCTGCAGTCTTGGGCCAACCCTGGGCTCAGCCCCAGCCTAGCCGTGGGGCAGGACGGGGTGCCCGCCTTGTCCAGGCGTTGTGATGCACTGGCAGCTACAGGCATTGCTCCGGACAGCACAGGTGTTTGCAAAATGACTGTGTGTCCGGGAACACCAGCTCCCACGAGTGGCCTTCTGTTCTGGTGGCATTGCCCACACATACAGCTGTGTGCAGAGAAAGGTTGTGTGAACGGGGTTGTATTTGGATGTGTGCGATGCCCTGTTTGGGAATTGCTCTCTGCCTCACTCACACATCCTCTTCTCCTTTTCCCAGACATGCTTCAGCTTATCAACAACCAAGACAGTGACTTCCCTGGCCTGTTTGACCCACCCTATGCTGGGGGTGGGGCAGGGGACACGGACCCTGCCAGCCCCGATACCACCTCCCCACCCAGCTTGTCTCCACCTCCTGCTACACTGAGTTCCTCCCTCGAAGGCTTCCTGAGCGGGCCGGAGGCAGCGCCCTCGCCCCTGTCCCCTCCCCAGCCTGCACCTGCTCCATTGAAGATGTACCCACCCGTGCCCACTTTCTCCTCTGGGCCTGGTATCAAGGAAGAGTCAGTGCCAGTGAGCATCCTGCAGCCCCTCACCCCGCAGCCCCTGCCCGGGGCCCTCCTGCCGCAGAGCTTCCCAGCCCCGGCCCCTCCACAGTTCAGCTCCACCCCTGTGCTGGGCTACCCCAGCCCTGCAGGCGGCTTCTCCACAGGTAAGGGGGATGTGTGGCGGAGGGGACACCCGAGGTGGGGCTCCCAGGAGCACGGGAAGAGACTTCTGTGATGTTGGTAGAGGTCCGCGCAGGCTTTAGAAACGGGCTCCGCTCTGCTGCTTGAGACGCCTTGTTACTAGCAGTCCTGGTGTGCTTGTTGCCAGGGTAGGCGCAACCTCAGACTGGAGGCCTGGCTTGAAGCCAGCACATTTGCGTCAGAGCCCAGGCAGGGACTGTCCATAGGAAGCCACATGGGCTAATGACTCACCCCAGGCCTGCCGGTGATAGAGACCTGAGGAGCAGGCTGAAAGTGGGTGAGAGTGGTCTGTGCCTGCAGCCCCAGGCTTTATTTCTGCAGGGAGCCCTCCCGGGAACACGCAGCAGCCGCTGCCTGGCCTGCCACTGGCTTCTCCGCCAGGAGTCCCGCCCATCTCCTTGCACACGCAGGTCCAGAATGCAGCCCCCCAGCAGCTACTGACAGTCACAGCTGCCCCCACGGCAGCCCCTGCAACGACCACTGTGACCTCGCAGATCCAGCAGGTTCCGGTGAGGAGGTCTGGCCAGGGGTTGGGGAGGAGACAGCTCCTGGCCGAGACACATAGCTTATGGCCGAGCCCTCTCTCTGCTCAGGTCCTGCTGCAGCCCCACTTCATCAAGGCAGACTCACTGCTTCTGACAACTATGAAGACAGACGGAGCCACTGTGAAGGCGGCGGGTCTCGGCCCCCTGGTCTCCGGTGCCACTGTGCAGACCGGGCCTTTGCCGGTGGGTGGTGTGGGCAGGGCATGAGGGAGTGGGGTCTGCACACACACGTGCCCACCTGGTAACATGTGCCTGGCCCTGCAGACTCTGGTGAGTGGCGGAACCATCTTGGCAACAGTGCCGCTGGTCGTAGATGCGGACAAGCTGCCCATCAACCGGCTGGCAGCTGGCAGCAAGGCCCCGGGCTCAGCCCAGAGCCGTGGAGAAAAGCGCACAGCCCACAATGCCATTGAGAAGCGCTACCGTTCCTCCATCAACGACAAAATCATCGAGCTCAAGGACCTGGTGGTGGGCACTGAGGCAAAGGTGTGGAGAGGCCTGCGGGGCACAGACTGGGGTGCCCCTGGGAAGGAACAGGTCGGGGCAACTGGAGGGAAGAGGGCGTGAGGCTGAGCCTGGACAAGCAGGGAATTGGGCTTGAGCCTCCCCAGGCCTGGCCAGCCTCGTTTATTTAGTTAAACGGGATTGCGGGCCTCTCCAATAAAGGTGGGGCCGTGCTGGGATTTGGGATGCACCAATGAACAAGACAGACAAAAACTGTCCCTCCAAGAGGGGCTGGTGTTCGGGCGGGGGAGATGGACAAGAGGCAGCATGAGTGCTGGAGGCCACCGCGTGGGGCTCATTGCAGAGCAGTCAGGAAGAGGGATGGTGAGGGCCCCTGGCGGTAGCCAGGGAAGGCCTCCCTCAGACGGCACCAGGCACAGCAGCAGCTAGCCAGGCCCTGCTGTCTGCATCTTACATCCTAACCCTGTGCCCGGCCTGGGATGGGGGAGGGGGAGGAACATTTCGGGTGGAAGGAATGAGTGCAAAGGTCCTGAGGCAGTAGTGTTGCAAAGCAGCTCTGCACCCCCTTGCTAGGCCCCCCCAACCCCCCAAGCCGCGACCTGACGGGCCACCTGTGTCTTCTCCCCTCCCTCTCACACCGTGCAGCTGAATAAATCTGCTGTCTTGCGCAAGGCCATCGACTACATCCGCTTTCTGCAACACAGCAACCAGAAACTCAAGCAGGAGAACCTGAGTCTGCGCACTGCTGTCCACAAAAGCAGTGAGTCCTGGCTTCGCTGAGCTCCAGTCTGGCCTCTAGCCCTGCTCCACGCCCGGTCCGAGCCCCACCCTGCCCTTGACTCTGTCCCTGTCCTGGTTCTGGCCCTGCCTCTGCCCCGCCCACCTCACCCTTGGCTCTAGCCCCGCCTTCAGCTCTAGTCCCGTGGTTACCTGTGGTCCTAAAAAGAGCCCTGGCGCCTCCCTTTGGCCCTAACCCGGCCCCATCGAAGCTTCCTGGGCCAGCTTTAGGAGCTACGGCAGCCTCTAGCCCCCAACCCCAGGGCCCTAAGCTGTGATCTGGGGTCACGTATTCAGCCTTTGCCCTGGCTCTGTTCTTTTCGGCCCACAGAATCTCTGAAGGATCTCGTGTCGGCCTGTGGCGGTGGAGGGAACACAGATGTACTCATGGAGGGTGTGAGGACGGAGGGGGAGGACACGCTGACCCCGCCCCCCTCAGATGCCGGCTCGCCCTTCCAGAGCAGCCCCTTGTCCCTTGGCAGCAGGGGCAGCGGCAGTGGTGGCAGTGGCAGTGACTCGGAGCCTGACAGCCCCGTCTTTGAAGACAGCCAGGTTGGGCCCTGCCGCAGTGCCTCTCTCCCACTCCCAGCTCTATCTCTGAGCCTCAGGATAGGGTCAGACCCTAACAGATCCTACCCCCCATTTCATGGAATAACTGAGGCCTGGAGCCATGTGGGGTCCCACAGTAAGGTGGGCAGAATCCTGATCCCCTTCTCAGCCCCATGCTCTCTGGAGTCCCTCCAGTTCTGCCTTCACCACCCTGCCCACCCCCAGCAGGCAAAGCCGGAGCAGCGGCCGACTGCGCACAGCAGGGGCATGCTGGACCGCTCCCGCCTCGCCCTGTGCACGCTCGTCTTCCTCTGCCTGTCCTGCAACCCCTTGGCCTCCCTGCTGGGGGCCCGAGGGCTTCCCAGCCCCTCAGAAACCACCAGCATCTACCACAGCCCTGGGCGCAACGTGCTGGGCACTGAGAGCCGAGGTGGGACCGGCCAGCCCGGGCATCTTCGGGAGGGATGCTTGCGGGGAGTTCCCACCAGGCTTGTGGAGGGGATGCTTACGGGGAGCCCCCCCACCAGGCTTGTGGGCTGGGGCTCTGGATTTCCTGGGAGCCGTGTCCCCAACTTTCCCTCTGCCCATAGATGGCCCTGGCTGGGCGCAGTGGCTGCTGCCCCCTGTGGTCTGGCTGCTCAATGGGCTGCTGGTGCTGGTCTCCTTGGTGCTTCTCTTTGTCTACGGAGAGCCAGTCACGCGGCCCCACTCAGGCCCCGCCGTGCACTTCTGGAGGCATCGCAAGCAGGCTGACCTGGACCTGGCCCGGGTAAGGGAGTGGCCCCAGCAGAGTGGGCAGGGCAGGGCCCGGCCCCAGGCTGGGGAGGTGCTGGGTGTCAACCTGTTCCCTGCTCCCCGTGCACACCGTGAAGATCCTGGCCTTCCCGGGCCTGGCCGTGCATCTGCAGACCCCCACTGTCCCTCCAGAGTCTGCTGTGTACGGCTCTTCCGAGCTGTGGGGCAGCTGCTCTGACCTCACTTTCTCACCTGGAAAACCCTCATCTGCAGGGGGACTTTGCCCAGGCTGCCCAGCAGCTGTGGCTGGCCCTGCGGGCGCTGGGCCGGCCCCTGCCCACCTCCCACCTGGACCTGGCATGTAGCCTCCTCTGGAACCTCATCCGCCACCTGCTGCAGCGTCTCTGGGTGGGCCGCTGGCTGGCAGGCCGGGCGGGGGGCCTGCAGCGGGACTGCGCTCTGCGGGTGGACGCTCGCGCCAGCGCTCGAGACGCGGCCCTGGTCTACCATAAGCTGCACCAGCTGCACACCATGGGTAAGGCCGAGCGCGGGGTGGGCCCTGTGGCGTTCCCTGCTGCCTGGGCTCCGCCGCAGCCTCATGGTCTGCCTGCCTTCCAGGGAAGTATACAGGCGGGCACCTCACTGCCACCAACCTGGCGCTGAGTGCCCTGAACCTGGCAGAGTGTGCAGGGGATGCCGTGTCCGTGGCGACGCTGGCCGAGATCTATGTGGTAGCTGCGTTGAGAGTGAAGACCAGTCTTCCGCGGGCCTTGCATTTTCTGACAGTGAGTGGTGGCGGGTGGGGGTGGGGGGCCTTATCCCGAAGCTCCCTCCAGAGGCTCCCTGGTCAGAGCTGCACCGGATGTGGCAGTGGTTACCAGAGGGGCTCCCGGCCAAGCTGCGGCTCGGCCTGGGGTCTGGCCCCAGGCTGTGTCCACGGTGACAGCCCATTTCCTCCCCTACAGCGTTTCTTCCTGAGCAGCGCCCGCCAGGTCTGCCTGGCACAGAGTGGCTCAGTGCCCCTTGCCATGCAGTGGCTCTGCCACCCAGTGGGCCATCGTTTCTTCGTGGATGGGGACTGGGCCGTGCTCAGCACCCCACGGGAGAGCCTATACAGCTTGGCCGGGAACCCAGGTGCTCTCTCACCCCCTCCCTGTCCCTCTCCTGTCCTGTCCTGCCCCTCATCTCCTGAATCTCTGGCAGCCTCTGGCCACCCAAGTCCTTGTCCCCGCCGTGGGTTGTTGCTGTGGGGGCTGCAGGAAGGAGAAGGCCTGGATGAGTCTTGGTTCCCATTGCGGCTTTCAGAAGCACACACGGGAATTTAAGGGCAGGTGGCTGATTTGGGAGGTGACCCCAGGCAGTGCCGCTGTGGAGTGAGGAAGTGCGACAGGGAAGAGCGGAGCCAATAGTGGCACCTTCTCAAGTCGGTTTTCCTTTGGGAGCAGCGCAGGGCAGGTCTCATTGTTCTGGCCAAGGCTGGCGCTGGGGTATTTCTATCCATCCGTTTTCCCGTCCTTGGCAGGGGCTGCACCCAGGGCCACGCTGGCACTTCCCATGGCCCTGGGTGTGGCCGCAGCCCACCCAGGAAAAAGCCCTCGGCTTGGAGAGGTGGGTGGGGCCCTGCTCCCCACCCCACTCACCCCCTCCCCTCCACAGTGGACCCCCTGGCCCAGGTGACTCAGCTATTCCGGGAACATCTCTTGGAGCGAGCACTGAACTGTGTGGCCCAGCCCAACTCCAGTCCTGGGTCAGCTGATGGGGACAAGTAAGTGTCGCTGTGCCCTCCTCCAGGCAAGACCCCTCCAGCAGGAATCTGGGAACGGCTCTGTCCTCAGCCTTGTGGAGAGGGCCAGAGCCTGGACTACCGTGCGTGCTGTGCGCCCTTCTTCCTCTCTGGGTCTCCTCTCCCTGCCGGCTTGTGGGAGGAGACAATGGCACTTTGCAGAGCCAGGGTCAGGCTGGACTCTGGTGGGCAGGTGGGGAGGGCCAGCACCCTCCTAGGATCCCTGCCGTCTGTCTGGACAGCCAGCCTTCTCCTGCCACAGGGAATTCTCGGATGCCCTCGGGTACCTGCAGCTGTTGAACAGCTGTTCTGACGCCGCCGGGGCTCCCGCCTGCAGCTTCTCCATCAGTTCCAGCATGGCCACCACCACTGGTGAGCACCTGGCCCCTGCCCCGCTCCCTTCTCAGCCCTGGTGCAGCATGGCTGAGGGTTCAGGGGACCCTCTGTCTTCTGCAGGCGTAGACCCAGTGGCCAAGTGGTGGGCCTCTCTGACAGCCATGGTGATCCACTGGCTGCGGCGGGATGAGGAGGCAGCCGAGCAGCTGTGCCCGCTGGTGGAGCACCTGCCCCGGGTGCTGCAGGAGTCTGAGTGAGTGCAGGGCAGAGTCCTCCTGCCTGGCCCCCGCCCAGCCTTCCCATCCCCTGGGCACTGTGCCTCCACCCCCGCCTTTGTTCTGTGCAGGAGGGGTCACCACCTTTTTTCCCAGGAAGCCAGAGCCAGGGCAGTGGGGGGTGCTCAGCCAGGGCTAGTGGCCTGGTCTGACTGGCACTCTTCTGCCCTGGTCCCAACAGGAGACCCCTACCCAGGGCGGCTCTGCACTCGTTCAAGGCTGCCCGGGCCCTCCTGGGCTGTGCCAAGGCAGAGTCTGGCCCAGCCAGCCTGACCATCTGTGAGAAGGCCAGTGGGTACCTGCAGGACAGCCTGGCTACCACGCCAGCCGGCAGCTCCCTTGACAAGGTGAGGGGTGGGGCCAGGGGCCTGGCAGGGCCAGGGGACTCAGCTTTCCATTCCCTGGTCCTTCTCCCCAGCCCCCAGGGGCCGCAGAAGACCATGGGATTAGCCCTCGAAGTGCAGGACAGGGGTCCAGCAGACTTTGTTTTCTGGCTGAGGCTTCTGTCCAAGGGAGAGGGGTTGCCCCTATCTGGCCTCGGTTTCCCCACCCTTGGGAGGCGTGGGGTGGATGATGTGGCAGGATCCCTTCGGAGGCCCCGCATCAGGAGGCCTGGACAGCTGCTCAGGGCCAGTGGCGGGTGTGGGGGCCGAGAGAGGCGGGCGGCCCCGCGGTGCATTGCTGTTGCATTGCACGTGTGTGAGGCGGGTGCAGTGCCTCGGCAGTGCAGCCCGGAGCCGGCCCCTGGCACCGCGGGCCCCCATCCTGCCCCTCCCAGAGCTGGAGCCCTGGTGACCCCTGCCCTGCCTGCCACCCCCAGGCCGTGCAGCTCTTCCTGTGTGACCTGCTCCTTGTGGTGCGTACCAGCCTGTGGCGCCAGCAGCAGCCCCTGGCCCCGGCCCCAGCAGGCCACGGTGCCAGCAGCGGTCCCCAGGCTTCCGCCCTTGAGCTGCGTGGCTTCCAACGGGACCTGAGCAGCCTGAGGCGGCTGGCACAGAGCTTCCGGCCCGCCATGCGGAGGGTGAGTGCCCACCGGTCCCCTCTCCTCAAGACGGGGAGGAGTCAGGTAGTGGTGGAGAGGGAAGAGCCCTGAGTCTCCACTCTGTTGGCCCCCACTTGCCCAGGTGTTCCTACATGAAGCCACGGCCCGGCTGATGGCGGGGGCCAGCCCCGCACGGACACACCAGCTCCTGGACCGCAGTCTGAGGCGGCGGGCAGGCCCCGGTGGCAAAGGAGGTGAGGGGCAGCTGCTGACCAGGGTGTGCTGTCTGCCCAGCAGGGAAGGGCTCCCATGGGGTGTGATACCAAGGGAGACTGCGTGTGTGTCAGATGAGACAGGCCTGGAGCGGTGGGTCATGCCTGTAATGCCAGCACTTTAGGAGGCTGAGGCGGGAGGACAGCTTGATCCCAGGAGTTGGAGGCGACAGTGAGCCTGGGCTGCAGGGAGAGACCGTGTCTCAAAAAAAAAACAAAAGAGGCCAAGCATCTTCTGGGTGGTTACCTGACAGTTCCTTTCATGAGAGATCAGTGGGGCGACTGTCATTTGTGGGATACAGGACTGCACGTGCGTGACCCAGTCTGTGGACTTTACGTGTGGGCTGAGACTAGGGTGGGGGGAGGGGGACCTGCCAGCCCCGTGTGCCAGGTACAGGGAGAGGGCAGAGCCTTGGCTTGTGTGGGCGGGGCTCCCGCGGGGGCGCGGCCAGCTCGAGCCCCACCCCTGACACATCTAACCCGTTTGCGCAGGCGCGGCGGCGGAGCTGGAGCCGCGGCCCACGCGGCGGGAGCACGCGGAGGCCCTGCTGCTGGCCTCCTGCTACCTGCCCCCTGGCTTCCTGTCGGCGCCCGGGCAGCGCATGGGCATGCTGGCTGAGGCGGCGCGAACACTCGAGAAGCTCGGCGATCGCCGGCTGCTGCACGACTGTCAGCAGATGCTCATGCGCCTGGGTGGTGGGACCACTGTCACTTCCAGCTAGACCCCTTGGTGTCCCCAGCCTCAGCGACACTGCCTCCAGCCACCTGGGTTCTGTGCGGCTTCTGTCCTGCGTCGGAGCGCTGAAGGCCGAAGGCAGCGCCAGAGATCCTGGCCTGCACGGTTCACCCTCAGCTGCACTGTCCCTTCCGCGTGGAAGGCCCGAGGGTCGCAACTCCGACTCGAAGAGCGGCGGCCATGACAGTGCTGACCTCTGGTGGCCGATCGGGGCACTGCAGGGGCCGAGCCGTTGGCAGGGGAAGGGGGGGCCCTCCTTGCTCTGCAGGCAGCTTAGTGGCTTTTTTCCTTCTGTCTAGAGGGAAGAGAGGTGTACACTTCCCTGCGCTGATGGAAGCCAACTTGGCTTTCCCGGACTGCAAGCGGGGCTCGGCCCCGGACGCCTCTCTCTCCCTCGTGGGAAGACGTGTACATAGCGTGGCGTACCTGACCTGAGGCTCCTGTGCTACTTTGCCTTTTGCAAACTTTATTTTCATAGTTTGAGAAGTTTTGTACAGAGAATTAAAAATGAAATTATTTATAATCTGGGATTTGTTTCTTCAGCTGATGGATGTGCTGACCACTGAGAGTGCTTAGGCCCTCCCCCCAGCACCTAGGCAAAGGCTTCACATCCTCCGCCGGCCACTAGAGACACGACTTTCCTCTTTCCGATGTTTGTTAGTGTGGGGAGGGCTGGCTGTATGGCCTCCAGCTGACCTGTCCCCCTGCTCCCAGGGCATGTGTTTGGGCTGTGTCAACGCTTAGGGCCTCGATGGGCTCAGTTGTCCCTTACTTCCCAGCTCTGCCCCCGTCAGGTTCCTCGGTGGCGTGGGAGGATGGACTGTCCTCCAGTACCCATCTGTTGTATGACAGGAGCTCGGGTCTGCCTGTAAGTAAGTCTGGCATGTCTCACCTCCCCATTCCTGGCCCCTGGTCACTTCACAGCAGAGAAGCCTCCAACCTGCGGCCACACTGGAGAGGGGCCACAGGGGGAGGTTTCCTGTTGTTCTTCTGTGAAGGGCAGACGACTCCCTGACTCCATTCGTGCCCCCAACCCCTCCCTTCATTCCCATTCCCCAACTAAAGCCTGGCCCGGCTCCCAGCTCAATCTGGTCGGAATCCACGGGCTGCAGATTTTCCAAAACAATCGTTGTATCTTTATTGACTTTTTTTTTTTTTTCTGAATGCAATGACTGTTTTTTACTCTTAAGGAAAATAAACATCTTTTAGAAACAGCTCGATACACACAATCTTCAGTGTGAAGCAATATACTAATAAGAACACTAGTCGTCTTAACATTTACAGTCTTCATATATATTATATATATGTATATGTATACATATATATACACTATATAACGAGGCCAGATATAATACACACGTTTACCATTTTACAGTCATATGTACAGGAAGTTGCTAGGGCGGCCCTGGGCTGGGGGCTGCATCAGGCCTATCGAAGCGTGGACAGAGCTGAGGACACGGACGGACAGGCGGACGGACTGGCAGGGACTGGCCCGGGCCGGTGGTGGCTGCGTGGGCAAGGGGCATCGCGGTAGCCCCCTACCCGGCAAAGGCCCGGTTGGGGTTCTGTTGCGGGCGCACGACGCACGGCGGCGACACACGGGAGAAGCGAGCATGTTCCCAACATATATACATTCTATGTAACATATATATAGAGGGGTACACAGGTTTTGTACACGAATCTAGCGCTGTCCCTGCTCCCGTGCCGAGTGGGCGCGGCGGTCCCTGGTGGTGCACAAATGTCGCGCGTCCGCCGGAGGTGCGTTCTGGCCGCTTCTTGCGTTTTGCGCTCCCAGACTGGGCTCCAGGGCTGGGTGGAGGACTGGAAAGAGGACGAACAGAGGCCAAAGGGTGTCCCAGTCCCGCCCATACTCGGGGAGCCCACAACCCCTAACTGAGCATAGCCCAGGGCTACCCCGGCTTTGCCTGAACCGCACGAAAGATCTGGCAAAGGCTGTGCGGGAAGGGCCCCGGACGCTTTCCGCACGGTTTGTTCCAAAGGCTCCGGCCCCTCCCGCGCCGGTCTAGCCCGCTCCCAGAAAGGCTTTCTTTCTCCCCCGCCTCATCCACGGAGCCAGGAGCCGCTCTCCGCTTCTTCCAGGACTGTTTCGACCCCCACCCCCAACCCCAGGACTCCCAGCTGCACGCCACGACCGACAGGGGTGGCGGCAGCACCCACGTGGAATGTGTGCCACGTCGTCTTGAGATTCCGGAAGGGAAAACTGTCCCCAGGCCAAAGCCGTTTCCCACCCCCGCCAGAGGCCGAGCGTCCCGGGGAGTCTGGCCGCTCGGCGGGCTCCACCTCTGCAAGCCTGGCCCCTGGGGTGGGCAAGAACGCCCTGTGACGTCCGGTTCCGGGAGCAGGCAGCTCCGGAACGGGTTTTCCTCCCAACCCGGGCCGCAAGTCTCAGCCATAAGCGGCCGGATCCACGATCCGGGACCCGGATCAAGGATCGGCTCTGGACCCGCGCTGGGAGCAGCTCAAAGGCCCGGGGGCTGCGCAGGCGGCTCCTCTCCGTCGGCGGCGGGAGGGCAGGCGGGCTCCGGCGGCTCCTCCGGCCGTTGGGGTGCATTACAACGGCAGCCTCTGCAAAAGACGCCCACCCGCCAGTTACCGACGACCGCGGACCTCACAGTCCACAGGCCCCGCCCCCGGTGTGGCCCCGCCCCCCAGATCCCCGACCCGAGTGACGCGGGAGCGCGGCAGGGGTCTCCGCCCGAGACCGCTGGCCCCACCCCGTCCACCTTCACCTTCACGCCGCCGTCCCGCGCCCCCGCCTGCCCCACTCTCACCTATCTGGGTGGGCTGCGGGGAGGCCGTCCCAGGGACGCCCCCCAGGCCCTGGCTGCCCCTGCCCCGACGCCTGCAGGTCTCCGGCGGCGGCGGCGGCAGCGCGCAAGTGGACGGGGACCTGAGCTGGACTGCGGCGGGGGCTCCGAGGGGTGGGCGGGGAGCGCTCCCTCCCTCTGGGGCTGGGCCCTGCGGGGCGGTGCGGCCCCGGGACTCGGGACTGTGAAGGAGGTGCGGGGTGGGGCTCCTCTCCCGCTTGACTCCCATCCCCCTACAATGCACTGTGGTCCCCTACCTTATGTTTGGGACATTTCAAAGAAAAGTTCTCTTCGATGAATATGCAACCTGTGACCAAAGAGAAGTTTCAGTGGTTAGGACAGGGTGGAGGCTCACAGCTTGAGGTTCTGTCGGCAGCCAGGAGGGGAGCCGCTGCAGGGGCTCTTTCAAAGAGTAAATCAAATCCTGCCCAAAACCCTCCACACTCCACTCCACGGGGCGGGTACGGCCCTGGCCTGGTGGTCTGGACTCACCTCACCTCCTCCGCCTCCCCCCGGAGTTCCACGCGCCGCCCCTCCTCACTGGAGGCCGTCCCTCACTCCCTCCCCCAGCCTTACTCTGCCAGCCACACTTGTCACTGCCCCCTAAGAGGCTGGCCTATGTGGTGATCTTGTCTTGGTCCTTGTTTCTTCCCCACCGGCAGGCAAGCTTCCAGAGGGCACCAGCTCTCGTCGTCTTCCCTAGATGTATGCCTGGTCTGGCTCTGCAACACCCTGCGGACAGGCTGGTAGTGGTGTTGCAGGCCTGGATTTGCGCGTCTGCTACTTCTCTGAACCTCAGTCTCCACATCTGTAAAATGGGCATTATGCCACCTACTGTAGGCCTATCATGGAGATTGATGATGGGAGTGTATAGAAACCACCCTGGCCAGGGGCAGTGGCTCATGCCTGTAATCCCAGCACTATGGGAGGATGAGGTGGGTGAATCACTTGAGCCTAGGAGTTCAAGACCAGCCTGGGCAACGTGGCAAAACCTCATCTCTACCAAAAATACAAAAATTAGCCAGCACGGTGGTGCATGCCTGTAGTCCCAGCTACTCTGGAGGCTGGGGCAGGAGGATCGCTTGAGCGTGAGAGGTGGAGGTTGTGGTAAGCTGTGATTGCAGCACTCCAGCCTGGGCAAAAGAGCCAGACCTTGTGTCAAATAAAATTAAATAAAATGTAAAAATAAAATAAATACACCACCCTGTACATGTGTGGCACACAGTGGGTGCAGGAGGCAGGGGTGGAGAGGACAGCCGAGCATGGCCAGTGCTCATGCCCACCTAGGCCTGGGATGTGTTGCTATCTCAGGAAGTCCCTACGCCCCTGCCTGCTGCCACCTAGGGAGAAGGTGGCTTTTCCCCCAGAGACCCCCCCCCAGTCCCTAGTCCCCTTCTGGGTACCCCTCCCCTGCCAGCCTTGCCAGCCATGAATCTAAACAAACCCCAGACCCAAAAGTAGCTGGAGGCAGGTGCTCTCTCCAACACAATCTTCCTGTTCACATTGGAGGTGGCTCTGTGCAGTGGCATCATGACAAGTGGTGGCCAGAAGGCAGGGTGGGGACAGCTCTGCAGCCCCGAGGGCAGGGCTGGGCAGCAGCAGGCCTCTCTGAGGCGGTCTTCCCTTGTCTCCAGAAGCTGCGGGTGCCTCAGACTGGGAAACTGCCATTCAGGGCCAGCAGCTGGAGATGTGCCACCAGTTGGTCCCCTTCCCTTGGCTTAAGCAAGCCAGACGCGGTTCTGGGGCTGAACTAGATTTTCCAAAGACACTGGGCTAAAACCCAAGGCCTGCCCCCTGCACGCCTGAGTAGCTGCAGGCGCTCCTATCAAGGGAAGTTGAGGGTAGGAGGTCGCTGCTTCCAAACTGGCTCGCCCAGCACCGCCCCACATGGAGCATGGGCTGGGAAACACTGGGTAAAGCCAGTCCTCAAAGATCTGGCTCTGGCCCTGGCCCTGGCGCCTGCAGCTGGGGAACCTGGGTGCTCACTGACAGCTTGGCCCCAGGGCCCGAGTGGGGAAAGGTTCAGACAGGACACCGGGGTGTAGCAGCCTCTGCCTGCTCTTCAGAGTTACTGCTTGTCTCCAAACTGGGGTTCCTTAAGAAGGATTGGACGGGGGGTGGGGGGGGGAGAGGATGAGTGGGCCAGGACAGTGCAGTGTGGGGCACAGCCTGGAAGCCAATGGGCAGCCCTGGTGCCCTGTAGTCTGAGTGCCCGGTGCAGAGGCCTGGGGCTCCTCCCTGGCCAGACGTCAGATCGGAGTGGCTGGCCTGCTCCCTCAGGGCCCTCACTCCCACCCCACCTGTCTGGCAGAGTTGCCCTGGGGGCCCTCCCTGCCTCCCAGGTGCCCATCTTCCCTGCCTTCACTCTCGAGCTCACTTGTTCTCCCTCGCCTTCTCTGGCAGCTGTTCCTCCGTTTCCCAGGGGTCCACCCTCCTTAGCTAGCTGTTCCATGGTGAGCACAACCCCCACCATCTTGCCCCTTCCAGGGCTCTGAGGAGCCCTCGTCTGCTGATGGTGGGCGAGACTCGATCCTGAGCCCAGCTGCCTACACTTTGTACGTCCACAGCTGCCTCTGCTGCAGTGTGGCCAAAGGGAACCGCCGTGTGTGTAGATGGCCTGGCAGAGCAGCCCTGTCCCCTTCCTGCACCCGGGTCCGTTGTGGTGCAGCTCTGCAGCTCACCCCATGGAGAGGCGGGCTGCACTCCTCTGTGCTGGACTGGGGACTTGCTTTGACGAACAGGACGTGGTGAAGTCCAGGATCTAGGCTGTGAGAGGCCCTGTGACCTCCACGCTCTCAGAGCTCTGCTGCCACGCTGCCATGAGGACGCACCCAGGCCAGCCTGCTGGAGGATGAGACACTGCACGGAGCAAAGACAAGCCGGCCCAGCTGGGGCCACCCTAGGTCATCCTGCTCCAAGCAGAGCCAGTAGCCAACTCATGCCTTTCTGAGAAAGAATGAAGGGCTGGTGCTGAAGCCACGAAGCTGGGCCTGGAAAGGCCAGTAGCGCTGCGGCATGAGCTAATACTCTTTCTGCGTGTGCGCACCCTACTTCTCCCACTTCAAGCAGAAGCTGGGCGTCAGGCTTGACACCTCCCTCTCCCTCATTCCTTGTATCAAGTCCCGTGGATTCTGTGCCAGCTCAGTCTCTGAGCTGTATGTCTCCATCTGCACCAGGCAGCCCTTCCTGCTTAGACCATTGCAGTAGTCCCTTAGCTCAGATCACATCAGTGTCTCATCTTCCCAGTCCCTTTCCTGCCTCAATCCTCATGACGCAACAGGAGTCCCCGTTATATGAGGAATGCTAGGATTTTATCTGAAACAAAAGTTCTCTTGCTCAAAGCCTAGTATACAAGTCCCACCACTAAACAGTTGCTGCCCACCTCCCCTGATCTTTTGAGGCCTGGCATAAATGTCACCTCCTCACGGACGTCTTCCTAGATTTCTTCCTGGTTCAAACAGGATGAACCTCGCCCACAGTGACGACTCTCTCCTTCCTGTCTGGTCTCCCTAACTTTGGCCAAGAACCATGGTTTTGCTGTCTGTCCCACTCAAGGGTGAGCCTCTTGGGAGGCTGGGCAGTGCTGGGGTAGGACGAAGAACACAGGACATGGAGCAAGAAAGCCCGGGCATTAAGTCCTGGGACTGTCCGTGCCATGCTGTGTGCTGTGGGTGAGGCAGCCAATCTGTGAAGATGGCCGGAAACAACATGGGTTTGTCGCAGGGCTGGGAGTGGTTGGCGCTCCGTTCATCACTGTGGAAGGAGGAATGTGACTCGTGGCAGCTATTATGTGGAGTGCGGCCACACGCCTGGGTAAGGGGCAGGGTCCATGTTAAACTATGGCTCAGAGTGGGAGGGCGGGGCCAATGAGAATCCTCCACATCCTGCGCTAGCGGCCCCCCCTCCGCTGGATGCTGGCAGCTCAGTCCCCTCCCAGAAAGTATCAGGATCCAGTCTTCTGTGTCCTCCCTGGGGCAGGCTGGCTGGGCTGACAGTGGCCAGGGACCCAACAGGCAGGCAGGCCACAGGCTGTAGTCCCCTCTGCCCGGGGCAATGCCAGCAGGGCATCAGGTTATGAGGAGTGGCAGTAGACGGCACTGCTGGGAGAGCGATGGGAGCCTGGGCTCTGTCCGCTGGGAGGTGGGTTATGACTTCACCTCTTTCCAGGCCAGAGCTGGGAGGGATCGAGGGTGAAGGGGAGAGGTCATAGAGGCTGGACCCAAAATAGGACTGAGGCGGCACTGCGTTGGTGGTGTTCATTATTTCACTCTCCTCCCAGCAGCTCTGGAGAGAAGATGCTATTATCACCTCCATCGAACAGGTGGGGAAACTGCGTGCAGACATATTGACCAACTTGCCCAAGACCACACGTTAGAAACACTCCTTGGAGCAGCGTGGCTGCGCACACCTGTGGTCTCAGCTGCTCAGGAGGCTGAGGTGGGAGGATGACTGAGCCTAGGAGGTTGAGGCTGCAGCGAGCCATGATTGCGCCCCTGCGCTCTAGCTTGGGTGACAGAGCAAGATCCTGTCTCAAACAAAAACGAAAACCCCCACCGGCACTAGGGTTTGAATCCAGGCCAAAGTTGGTCCCAAATCTCCCAAAATACTGTTGTCACCAATAACTAATATTGCACGATAAGCACCTGCTTTCTTTGGATGAAATAAGGAATATCTCTGAGCCTCAGTTTCCCCACCTAGTCAATAAAAGTAAGGGCTCCCAGGTATCTCCAGCCCATGCAATCTGTCGTTCTGTGTGTCTAGTGATAGCAGGGGCTCAGTAAATGCTTGTGGAACAAATGAATGCATGAGTGAGAGGAGGGGCTCAGGGAGAGGATGAGGGGAGCCTGGGCCTGCCTCCAGACCCCATTACCCTGCTTCAAAGCTTCCACAACTGCTCCTTGTGGCCAACAGGAAACCATGGGTCTCAGTCTCTGTTTTGAACCTCGTCACCCTCAACGCATTCGGTTTTTGCTGTTGTAGTAGTGCCTTTCTCTTTGTCTCTGCTTAGTGAACTCCTATTCATCCTTCAAAGGCCCAACCCCAATACCCCTTTCTGAGGTCTGAGCTCCTCCCCGCCTGTTGGCAATGATAACTCTGCAGACAGCATTCCACACTGTAATTTATGCCTCTATCTTCCCTCCCTGCTCTGGGCAGTCCTCAAGCAGGTGCCTGGGGAATGCCTCATTTCCACATCCCTGGCATTGCCCAAAAGAGGTCCTCAGGCAGAGAGAAAGACAAAACAAAGAATTGCCAGGGGCCGGGAGCAGTGGCTCACACCTATAATCCCAGCACTTTGGGAGGCCGAGGTGGGTGGATCACCTGAAGTCAGCAGTTGGAGACCAGCCTGACCAACATGGAGAAACCCCATCTCTACTAAGAATGCAGAATTAGCCAGGCGTGGTGGCACATGCCTGTAATCCCAGCTACTTGGGAGGCTGAAGCAAGAGAATCACTTGAACCCAGGAGGCGGAGGTTGTGGTGAGCCGAGATCGTGCCATTGCACTCCAGCCTGGGCAACGAGAGTGAAACTCCGTCTCAAAAAAAAAAAAAAAAAAAAAGGCTGGGGCAGGAGAGGAAGGAAACTGAAGATGGGGCCTGGGTTTGGGAAGCTGTGCCCAGGGTCCCCCTGAACTGCTTGGATGGGCTCCAGTGCCCTCCTGTTCCCGGGTGGGCTCGTACCTGCATCGCTGGCACACGGGTAGTGATAGGTGTGGATGCATCCTTTGTGGCAGCACCCAATGGTGGCCCCGGCTTCCTGGCAGCTGGAACACATCTGATGAAAGAAAGGAAAGGCAGGTGAGTCTTCAGATGGAGCCCAGCCCTCAAGTTTTATAGGCTGGCAGGCCAGGTGCGGTGGCTCAAGCCTGTAATCCCAGCACTGTGGAAGGCCTAGGTGGGAGGATCCCTTGAATCCAGGAGTTTGATACCAGCCTGGGCAACATGGTGAAACTCTGCCTCTGCAAAAAAGATACAAAAAGTAGCCAGGTGTGGTGGAGTGCGCCTGTAGTCTCTGCTACTCAAGAGGCTGAGGTGGGAGGCTCGCTGGAGCCTGGGAGGTTGAGGCTGCGGTGAGCCGAGATCATGCCACTGCCTGCACTCCAGCCTGGGCAACAGAGTGAGACTCCGTTTAAAAAAAAAAAAGCCTTACAGGCTGGTCCCCTGTGGTCCCCGCCTCCTTTCTCCAAAACGGTGCTGGAAATCTGCCAGACGGAGGCTCGGCACTGGGATGCTCATGCCCACAAGCGTGGGGCCTCTGGCACCCCTGGACTGGTACACTGGGTAGGGAGACCCCCTTGGGGCAGTGATGCCAGTTGCCACCATGGCTGTGGCTCCTGGCCGGCGTGTGCAGCATGCGTCCCGCGTGCCAGGGCTGCTGTGTCCTCATCCACTGACTCCAACAGCCCTCCGTGGGTCACTGTCATTACCTCACTTTACAGATGGCGAAACTGAGGCTCCCATTCCAGGCAAGAGTGAAGGCATGTGGCACGGTTTTCTACCCTCTCTGGCAGCAGGAGCATGGAAGCTGGGCTGGGACCATTCTGTCCCATCCAGGGACCAGCTCTCAGACCCTGAGATACTGATTTCGTGTAAAGCTGATGCCCTTCTCCTCTAAGTCTCAAAACCGTCCCCTGTGAAGCTTGGGGGCTGCCCCACACCTGGCCCAGCTGCTTGGAGTGGGACATGGCCAGGAGAGGACAGCCAGGCCAAGAAGACCCTTGGAAGCGCGAGGCTGGGGAGGGAGATGCCACCCAGGCGCCAGTGCTACAGCGCCACCGTGCTGGCAGGGGTGAAGAGGGCAGCAGAGAGAGTGGTGGCCTGTGCCCAGGTGCGAAGCCAGTGAAACAAATGACAATAGCTTCCTGTGTGCCAGGCGTGCCTGGAAGCCTCATGCCAACCTTATTATACCATTATTGCTCTTTTGCCCAGGTTACCAATGAGAGCTAAGGCTGAGTAACCTGCCTGAGGGCTCCAGACTGGAGCAGGGGCCCACAGGACCCCACATGCTGGTGGGGGGATGCTCCCTTCCCACCCTAGCAGCCGAGAAATGTCTAAGAACACTCCCCTCCCCACTGCCCGTGCCCAAGCTGGGAGGGGGCAGGTTGGGGGTGCGGCCTGGGGTTTGTCTACAATTTCAGGTTTTCAGCTCAGGGCTGAGGGCTCCTTCCCTCCTAGTCTGGGATGGCCTCCTGGGTATCTGGGGTCCAGCATCCCCAATTCCTGACCCAAAAGGGATAATGAAACACAATGGGCCGCTGTCCACGAGTGGCGTTGGTGTCTGGGTGGTGAAGGGCATGGTGTCTGGTCGAAGGCTTCGCTCCACTTGACTGCAAGGCAGCCCCAGACACACTCAGGGAGGCATCTGAATGGCATTTTAGATGTGAAGAAACTGAAATGCAGAGTGAGGCCTCAGGCCCTTCTGACCCCAACTAACCCAAGAGGAGGGCAGGGGTGGCGCCCATGAACCCTGCCACAGGCCGGGCCTCTATAGACCCTGCCCGGCCCCCAACAATGCCTGGAACCCGCTATGGGTCCCTCTCACCCCAAGCACTCTGGGCCAGGCCCCATCTGGATAGGAGGTAGGGGTCTATGATGGCTTTGGGGGAGGGGTAGGCTCTGGGCAGCCAGGGACACCAAGGTGCCAGAAGGTTGGCATGGCAGGGCTCAGAGACAGCAGACAGGGGCAGTTCCCAGAAAGGGCCATCGAGGGAAGAGGGTATCCCTGAGGGCTGGCTCAGAGGTTCTGCCCTCCTGAAAGCCAAAGTGAGGCCACGGTACCGAGGGGCGTGGCAGGGCTGTGGCTGGAGATGTAGCCGCACCCCAAGCGCCTTCCACATGCCAGGCAGGTCTCACATGATCAGCAGAACCCCACAATCCTGCTAACGGGGTGTGGCATTGTGGGATTCTCCGAGGATGCATGACTTGCCTGGAGTTATGGAACCAGCCCTCAGCAGAGCTGGGATTTGAATCAGGGTCTGACTCCAAAGATCGCGGTGCCTCCAAGCCACGGAGGCAGAAAGGGATATGAACCAAAAGTGACCCTGGGAAGCCCCAGACCTGCCCATTCCCCAGATGTCCCATGTCTCCGGCAGGGTGTTCCTGGTTCTGACTTTCCCGGGACAGCCGCAGTCGCGCAGGCTGTCAAGCCATTTCTGGAGCATGGCCCAGGCAGGCGAGTTCCAGCCCCCGTGTGGCGTAGGGAAGCCGGTGCCGCTCCGACACTCACTGTGTCAGTCCAGCAGAGCGCTGTGTGTGCATGGATGGTAAGACACCTACGGCCCAGAGACAGGCTGGGGTGCTTGGTGCTCCGGGCTGACCCCTCCTCCCTTCGGCCCGCCAGTGCTGGCTGCAGGGGACGTGGAGACGACCCGATCACAGCCTGGTGGGACGTGAGTGTCCGGGAGCACGGAGGCAGCACCTGGTGAGGCTGAATGGCCAGGATGCAGTAGGGACAGGCTTTCAGGGATGGGGCTGTGGATCTGAGGGTTCTTTATGATGGGAGAGACTTGAATCTGTTTCAAGGGGCTGGGAAGGAGCCAGTAATGAGAGAAGAGACAGAGACAGAGAAAGCAAGAGAGAGGCAAAAAATCACTAACTGGGAAGGGTCAGAGGGAGGAGACTCAGAGCCACCATCTGCTGGGCAAGCAAGGCCTGCCGCATCAGGAAGCTGCGGGTGTCCCATCGGGGCCAGCCTTCCTCTGAGGCAGAGGCTGGAGTGAGGTGGGCAGGGCCTCTGGGCATGGAGATCCAGCCGTCCCCATGGGCAGTGGGAAGCAGGTGCCCAAGACACACGAGGCGTGAGTGGTATCCACAGTGGGCCCCTGCCAGGACCTTGGTAAGGCCAGATGATGTCACAGCAACTGTCAGGGGCAGAGGCTGCTCAGAGAGGCTGCTCAGAGGGGCTGCAGGGGCACTGCGAGGAGCAGGTGGGCGTGCTGCGACAAAGGAGGAGGCCACGCAGGGGGAGGGGTGAAGACGCTGGGGCCACTCTGCTGGGTCACTCAACTGCTCAGATGCAGGCAGTGTCCGTCCGGGGCCTCTGGAGATCCCTGCCAAGCCCCTCTGGCTTCCCTGTGACCTCAGCCGCACACAGCAGGCTGAAGGAAGGAGTGGAGGGGATGAGACTCAGGGCAGGGGCCACTCAGAGAGCAGCTGACCCCACTGAGAGCCACCACACAGCACTGGGAGCCGGGAGCATCACTCCATGGAGGTCTGGATGCGGCAGTGGAGTGGGGGCTGGATGTGGGGAGACAGGAGCACGACTCTGGGGGAGAAGTAGACCCCACTGTCACCTCCCTCAGAAGGGCAGAGGTACCTTATGGTACTGGGGAAGTGGTGACACCACTAGGCATGTCACCCTGCTATCACGAGAGCCACCAGGCCCCTCTGCACCGACTATCACAGGGCTGCCACGCTCTGGAGGCTGGGGACTGCCCTCATTTAACCCTCCCGACCCCTCCTCCATGGGCACCCTCACACCCACGTTAGAGGCGAGGGGACGGAGGCACAGAGAGGGCAGGTCACAGCCCCAAAGGTGCATGGCGGCGCGGCCCGAGTTCCCTCTCACATTGGCGCTCAGTGACTCTGGCTTCCAAAGCTGGTCTCAGAGCCAGGGGCAAGAGGGTCCGGGTCTGCCTCGCCCTGCCTGTGACCATGTGACCCCGTGGACTGTCCTGCAGAGGGAGGGGCCCTGTGACTGGTCCATGTGCCAAGCCTGTGTCGTTGGAGGGAGTCTTCCCCTAAGCTCTGAGCTCCATCCCAGAGGCACAGGAGAGAGAAACACAGGGCGGGCAACTTGGTCTTGCGCCGCCCAGGGTGGCCCCGACGTTCAGTCCCGGGAGGCCACGTGTCCTCTGGGCCTTGGCATCTCCAGTGACAGCATGGGGAGGGGCCCTGTGGGCTCTGGGTGGGGCTGGAGCCTGAAGATGCCAGGTGAGTGGGAGAATGGCGGCAGCTGGCACAGGGGCCCCAGCAGGAAGTCTCCTGGGACAGGGTGGGTGAGTCTGACCTGCCTTAGCTGGACGGTGCCTCCACTTCCCCCACACAGCCCGGAGGACCCTGCAGATCGTTCCGAGACTGCAGACATGTTAGGCCCATGCTGTAGCACTAGACAGACAAGGGGCTCCCTGCCTGTCTGTCCTTTGGAACCCCATGCTCCCCCCCCCCCGGCTGGGCTGGCCTCTTACCATGTCCACGGCCACCTTCATGGCCTCCTGCAGCCCAAAGAGCTTCCCGGCCACCAGGTAGACGCCACTGGTCCACACGGCGCAGGCCTCGTGCACCCAGTGCTCCTGGGCCTCCCCGCCAGGCTCTGCCGGGGCCTCCTTGCTGCACTCGTGTCTGCGGCCCTTGTCGGCTGGGGCTGCCTCCTCGCCCCCGTCCTCCCGGCCATCACAGCAGTAGCAGCTCTGCAGCCTTCGGGACAGGCCGCGGGCACTGGTGCGCAGTGGGCCCTGCTTGGCCAGGTCAGCTGGGCCATCAGGCCTGGGGGGTTTCCCGGCAGCGGCGGCAGCTGCGCACTCGGGGCCTTTGAGTGTTCTCTCGAGTGGCAGCGAGGCTTCCTCGCAGGTGCTTTCCGGTCGCACCTTCTCCTTGAGTTTTGGCTTCTTTTTGGGGAGGCAGTGTTCAGGGTAGTAGGGCCCACAAAGGTCCCCAAGGTCCTTGAAGTTGGCCGGGTTTTGGCAGAGGCAGCAAACAAGGCAAGAGGTACTCAGGGCCTTGGAAACCACAGGCCCCAGGTGCATCGTGGAGGAGAGGGGCAGGGAGGGCCGAGGCTGCAGGATGGAGCCTCCAGGGAGTGTGGCCAGGGAGGCCCCGGCTGCATCCAAGGAGAAAGAGGATGAGGATGAGGAAGAGGAGGCAGAGGAGGAAGGCTTCCTGTGGGGCTTGGGCGCATCTCCAGGGGAGTTGACAACAGTGCATATGGTGGTGAAGGCGTCTCGCTTCTCCACGCGCACAAAGGGTGAGAAGGCGGGGATCCGGCTGTCTGACCTCAGCCGCTTGCAAGAAGAAATGTACTTGAGGCGGATTTCAGGCTCTGCGGGGTCCAGGGGCAGCACCTGCTGCTGCCGCCGCCGCTTGGCTCGCCCCTTGCAGGGTGAAGAGGTGGTGTTCTTGGCCCGGCCCCGAGTGAGGCGCTTCCGCTTGGAATAGCTGCTGTAGTTGGCATGGCCTGGCTGTTTCTGTGCCCTTGTCTGGGGCTGGCAGGGCCTGCCCTCAGGGGGCTGGGAGGCCAGGCCCAGCTCCTCCATCTTTGGCTTCTTGCCTCCTCCGCCAGAGTTGTCCTCGCCGGCCCCTTGGGTGCCGCCGGCCCTGTCTCGGGGAGTCAGGAGCAGAGCCGGGCCAAGATAGGGCCGCTTCTCCAGGGGGCCTTTGGAGAGCCCAAGGGCTCCTGCCCGGCCTTTCCGGCTTCTCTTCTTAGGTGCCAGGGCGGTCCCCCCGGGCTGCAGGGCCTCCGGGGACGTGAAGGCCTCGGTTTTGAAACAGTCAGTCGAAGACAGTTTTTTACTGTTCATGAGTTTGCCTTTTAAGGATCTGTTGGTCAGGTTTCTGCATAACGGATCGGCAACAGAAGCAGCTGGGAGCTTCTGCCCCGTGCCCATACCGATCAGGCCTTCTTCCGCCCCCACCGGGCTGCCCCCAGCACCCTTGAGCCCACGGTCCTTCTCGGGAAGGGATGGGCTCAGAGGATTACCGGGAGCGGGCCCCGGCGCTTTGCACGCAAACTTCTTGAGGCTGGGCGAGGTGATCTTCTGCACGATGGCTTCCAGCTTCAGGCCCCGGCCCTTCCGGGGCGGCAGCACCTTGGTCTTCATGGCCCCCTGGAAGGCCGCCCGAGAGGCGAGCTTGAGGCAGGCGTCAGGAGCCTCTGGGGGTGGGGGCTTTGTGGCGGGCTCGCCGTTGGCCTTGGTAGGCTTGGCTTTCTTGGGAGAAGACATCCTCTTGAAGAGGGTGGGGGAGCCCTCGGGCCTCTCCTCCTTCCTGTCTCCCCCATTGCCGCTGGCGTTGCTGCTGCTGCGGCTCCGCAAGACGAGGTTCCGCTTCTTGGTGGGGACGGGCGCCATGAAGGCCGACTTCCTTTTGAGCGCATGGAGGGGCCGGTCAGAGAGCTTACTGCCTGCACCAGGCTTGGGGACCCTGGCCCGCTGGCTCACCCTGCCCTCCTTCTGGGGGCTGCCGGCGACCTTGAAAGTGGCGGGCAGGTGGCTGTTGTCTAGGAGCTTCTTGGTGGCCCGGCAGTTGGGGAGCCGGCCCTCGGAGGGCCTCCGTCGCTTGGAGTGGAAGATCTCCTGGGTTTTGGTGCGCGACCGAAGGATCATGGAGCGCTGGTCCTTGCCAGGTGTGCCGGGTGAGTCTGTCTCCTTGGTCTTGGAGCCCATGGGACTGCTGTCGGAGGCCACAGGCAGGGCGGCCGGGTTGCTGGGGCTGGAGGCGGCCTTGGGTGAGGGCTTCCCCACCCGCTTGCCCGACTTGAAGGCGGCTCGCTGCTTGCCCCCCAGTTTGTCTGGGGGTGCAGGGGTGGTGGTCAGGCCTGGAGGCCCGGGCGTGCGGGGCTCACTCAGGGCCGTGAGAGAACGAGTACACATCCTGGGGAGCCCCTCCGAGGCCCCCCGGCCCGGGGCTCCAGCCCCTTCCATCTGTCCCGGTGGGGGCCCCGTGCAGGATTCAGGGAGCAAGAGGTCTTTGGGCAGCGCAGGTGCCCTGCACGGGGAGTCCTCGGCCTCGGGCAGTCCCCGGTGCACTCGCCGGCTCCGTAAGCTTTTGCCCCGTGGCACAGGCTCTTTCTTCGCAATGGGTGCCTCGGGCACAGCAGGCTTGTTGGGCTTCTGGGCCAGAGAGGTGTCCGAGGTGGTAGAATCCCCCGGAGCTCGCTCCCCGTCGGGCCCCTCTTCACCTGGCTTCATGTGCGAAAGAGAAGACTCAAACCAGCTCTGGACCTTTGACTCGGTGCCCACGGTGGGGCCCAGCAGGATGACAGACTCCCCTGAGAGGTGGCATGGGGAGCCCCAGCCGGCCTTGGAGTCCAGCACCTCCTCCACCTCCTCCTTGGTGCAGATGAGCGGGGCCTTGGGCGACAGCGGGTCCTGCATGCCAGGCCTCTGCTCAGGGCTGCCCAGGAGCTCGCACAGGGAGGAGTACTCCTCCTCAGCCTCCAGGTCCTCCTTCCTGCTGGTGGGCGGCAGCAGTGGGAGGTCCCCGAAGTCGGCGGTGGAACAGCAGTGCCGGCTGTCCTCCAGCCACCGATCAGCCTTGCCCACCTCGGGGCACTGCAGCAGCCCGCCTGCCTCCTCCTTCACCCCACCCGCCTCCTCCTGCTTGAAGTCCCCGGGCAACGAAACCACCTTCTCCCCAGGAGGCTCCTCCTCCTGGAAGCCCAGGCAGGCCGAAGCCTCATGGGTGTCCCCTTTGCCGACGCCGTCCGAGGCCTTCCCACCCTGCTCCAGGCCCTTGGTGAGGTCGCCGGGGTGCAATCCCCACCTGGGACAAGCATCCCCCAGGTTTTCCTCTGGCCAGGCAAAGGGGTTAGCACTGTCCGCCGAGCTGGCAGCAGTCGTGTCCGGGAAACAGTCAAAAGCTGCTGTGGTAGGGTCTGGAGCTGCAGCCCCAAGGGTGGGCTTGGTGCCAAAGGAGAGAGGACCAGTTGTCTTTTTGGGGTCAGGGGTAGCGAAGGCCACGGAAGGGTCTTCGAACAGCCCTGGGCTGAAGTCCTTGGTGGTGCCACCCTTGTCCAGCTGCAAGGGGTCGGGCAGGGCCTCTGGCTCCCCAGGCCGGGGCCATCCACCCTTGGCCACAGAGTCCAGGCAGGCGCTGTGGTTCTCCAGCGAGAAGGGTGGCTTGCTACCGTCCTTGGCCAGGCTGGGCACTTCGGCCCAAGCTTTGTCGGCCTTCTCGCCGATGGCTTCCTGCAGACCCAGGATCTCGGAGGCCAGGTCCTCCTGTGCCAGGGCGCTGAGCAGCAGTCGCGGACAGTCCCGCTCGCCCGCCACGAACTTGGAGAAGCTGTCAAGCGGCAGACTGCTGTGCAGGCTCTGGAAGGAGTCGTCAGATTTGGTGGACATGTCGTCAGGAGAGGTCACAGAACAGGTGGACACGGACTCGGGCTTGGCCTTCGAGTTGCTGTTGACCCTGGCAGGGCTGCCACGGGCCTGGCTGCAGTAGAGGAAGCTGCGCTCCAGCGGGTCCTCGGAGCCGCTCAGGTAGTCGGCCTCCTGCGGCTCGGCGTGCGTGGACTGTGGCGTACTGCTCAGTGGCTCTGACAGCGGCGTGCCCGCGGGCTCGGCCGAGTAGCCACTGCCTTCGGGGCTGCAGTGCTGGCTTTTGTGCTGCTCCGGGGTCCTGGACACGAGGTTCTTGACGCCTTTCTTTTGCGGCACGGCAGCCTTGGAGAGCAGCAGCTGCTGGACGGTGCTGGAGATGTTCTCCACCTGTGAGGTCAGCGCCGTCAGGCTCTGCAGGCTGAGATCCGACAGCAGGTTCTCAGGGAGCTTGTCCTTCTGCAGCGGCTTGCAGTTGCCGGCCTGGGTGTCCACGGAGCTGGTGGCATCCGTCGGGGAGGGGTTGAGCAGGGGCATGAAGTGGCTGTGGTCTGTGATCCCCGCGGGAAAGGCCCCCGTGCTCAGCGGCTGCTGGCTATAGGGGAAGTTCTCCAGGTTTGGCATCAGCGGCGACGGAGTGGAGCTGTAGGAGGGCGAGCGGCCCACGGAGCGGGCGGGCGAGTGGCTGGAGCTGGGGCTGAAGGTCTGGTAGTATTGCTCCGGGGTCCGGACCGCTGTGTCCGGCTGGCAGTAGCCCTGGCCTTGCTGCCCATAGTGCTGATACTTGGCGAGGTTTTGGTAATGGAGGGTTTCCTGGGCATGGTGCCGGCTCTGCAGAGCTTGCTGCTGCTGCTGCTGCTGCTGCTGCTGCTGCTGGTGGTCATAGCTGAGGCGGCCTGACTGGTAGGCGTGAAGATTCTGGACCCGCTGCCCCGGGGCCAGGCTGGAGCTGGCGGTCAGCGGCCTGTCGTGGGGCTGGGCAGTCGGCGCCGGGCAGCTCTTATAGGAGTGGGCCCCCTGCCCACCACCCTGGACGGAGGAGGAGTAGGTAGAGGAGGTGGGGAAGGACTGGGAATGCTGGGGAAAATGGGTGCCCTGGGGGAAGGGCAGAGGGGAGGAAATGTCATTCTGCAGCTTCTGCCTTTGGAGCTTGGGGTATGCCAGGGGCTGCTGGGGCAGCGGTGGCTGCTGGACGTGCAGGGAGTGAGTCCGAAAGGGCACCTGGGCGCCCTGCTCTGCATACTGCCTGCTGGGGGCCACTACCGTCTTTTTCATTAAGTTCTCATCATACTTGCCCACCCCCGCTGGCAGGGGCTGCGGCTGTGGGGGTGGTGGCTGCGGGGCCCCCCAAGCCTGCAGGCTCTCCTCGCCAGCATAGCGGCCTGGGTAGGGGCTGCTGTCCTGGGCGCTATAGCCGGGGAAAGCTGGCCTCCCCTGCAGGGCCTGCTGCGTAGGCAGGGCCTTGCTGCCTCGGTGGTACTTGTCAGCAGCCACCGCGGCCGCTGTGCCAGAGGGCGTGCCAGCGCCACCCTCGTAGCTCGGGTAAGGCTGCGGGTTATAATAGTCCTTGGCGAGCAGCCGCTGCCGGTCGCAGCTTAGCCCGGCCTGACTCGGCTGCCTATAATTCTCCAGGCGTGATGTTTCCTGCGAGGTCTGCTGGTAGTTCTGTTGTTTGCCATGGAAACCACACCTTTCTCGAAAAGACTGCATGACTCGGGCTGGTTATCTGTGAAAAGAAAAAGGGAGGGAGGGAGGGAGGGAGGACGGGCAGGGAGGGGGCAGAGGGATGAGTGATTCAGATGGACCACTTCCTTTTGCCTCAGAAAGCACCCTCCCACCCACCTCCCCACCCTGCCTGCTCCCCCGCATAGCTCTTAATGTTCCCCCTTCGCCTGAGCGTCCCCACCAGCTGTGCACATATTGACAACTTCTGTGTCAGGGAGGTGTGCTGTGTAATTCCCGCTCCCACACTGCCTGCAGCTGAGCCTTGCCAAGGATGGCCACCGACGCAGGAGGCAAAGCCGGCTGCCCAGCGCGCCAGGTCACTGGGGAGCTACCCCCCGCCCCCTCCACCAGCTCCTCCCCACTGCCCCCCACCCACCACTCCCAGCCCTTCCTGACAGCTGAAAAGCATTTAGCAGAGCAATTCCCGCTCCCTCGTCCCCCGGGGACTGCTGGATCCTGTAATCTAGTCCCTGCTTGGCCACGTTCAAGCGTGACCCAGCCATGCTGGGGACCGAGGAGGGTCTGCCCCTGCCCCAGGGAGGCTGCCTGAGCACACGCACACGCACACGCACGCACAGACATATGTATGCTCATACACACGCACACACGCATGCACACACACCTCCTCTATCACTGCCACGCCATCTGGAATCTGTCTGTTCCTTCCAGCAGACGTCGATTAGGGGCTGCCAAGCCACCGCAGACATAAAACGTCCCCTCCTCTGACTCTCAGGAACACAAGACAGCAGCACCTGCCTCCCGTTTTTGATATCATAGGTGCATAAACAGATTACGTGACCCAGAGTGAGGAAGTGCATACTAATGGGGCTAGAGATGCAGTCCCATGGCCACGGAAGGGCACAGCTCACCACCCCCCAGCCCCCGAACTGGGGGACGCAGCCCTGTCCCTCCTGGCCAGCCCCTCCCCACCTCCGCAGGAGAGGGATGGGGCAGGCAACACCCATGAACCCATCTGGTTATGATTTTAGGGCCCGGGGCCCAGGCGGGGGTCTAACCTGCCCCTGCCCCCAAAGCAGAATCCCGGGTCAGGAAAGGACCCGGGGTGGGTTGGGGGAGCCTCTCAGAGCACAGCATCTGCCAGCCTGGCGTCCAGGATAAAGGTTCCCCCAGCTGACTCGTTGGCCTGGCCACCCCAGAAGACCCCTAAAAGAGGGATGGAAGAAAGGAAAATGGCCCAGGTTTTGGAGAAAGTGCACGGAGGGTCTGGCCATTGGCCGAGTCCCAGAGGGCTTGGGATTTACCCAGAACCACACTGGCCCAGAGGCAGGAAGAAGGGAGCCCAGCTTGGCCTGTGTGGCCCAGGCCCCCAGGGGAACAGGGGACTTTCCAGTGCTGGTTCCCAAATGCTCCAAAAGGAAGGGGTGGCCTGCCTCAGGCTACAAAGATTCCAGGTTGTTGAAGGGGTCAGGAAGGGGCACAGAGAAGGAGAGGCACACAGAGTCAGGGAGGGAAACGGGAAGGAGGCAGAAAGATAGGGCGTGGGGGAGAGCTGTGGGGAGCTGCTCCGTTCACCCCTCTTCCTTCGCCCAGACCCCACCGTAAGTGCCTTCCTCATTCAGTGTCTAGGGATGGATGCAGGGAAGGGGACAGAATGCCTCCATCTGCCTGAGAGCAGGGCAAGCCCAGGGCAGCCAGACGGCCCCCAGGAGCCCATCAGCCCAGGGCTGGGAGCACCTCTCCTGCCCTGTGGCGTCAGCTTGCCCTAGCGCAGGAATGCAGGAGACCCAGCCCAGTGAGGGGCCAGCCACTTTCCCAAGAGGCAAGCCCCTGCCCACTGGCTCATCAAAGCCGCTTCCCTCTGCTCCCCCTCCTCTCCCTGGATTTGTCATAGGCATCCCTAACAAGCCTCGCGCCCGCCCTTCTGACCCACTTCAATCCTACCCCTGGCGGCTCGGATAAAACATTACAGGAGGTTCCTGCTGCGACGCGCCAGCCCAGAGGAGCTGGGAACGGCGCTTGGTTCAGGTCTGGCAGCTCCCTGCCAGGTGGGCAGCCTCGCGCTCCTGCCCTGGCCAGACTGCCACAGGGCAGCCCAGGCGATCCTGTGCCCAGGCCGACGGCTAGGCGCCCGCTCCCTGCCTCCCCAGGCGCATGTTTATGAGCCCAGAATGTGCAAACCCAGGACCACTCTGAAGGCTGTGCCTCGTATATCTGCACAAATTACATTTCGGCTTTTATTAGTCCCAGATCACTCTCATTTCCTGCTGAGTGTCCTGTGGATATCATTAACATTTCTACGGCTTTATTTTTTATTTTTTTTCACATTCTCCAAAATGCATTACCAGAAACATTATTTAAAGAGAGACAGACAGAGACAGAGATGGGGGCTCTTACCAGTGTCCCCTCCCTGCCTGTCCGTCTGCATCCCTCCCTCCCTCCCTGTTTAATCGGTCCAGCTGCTGCGTCTTTTAATTTAGCCGAGCTGTATTACAGGCAGGTTTCCCAATACACACGAGCAGCTGGATGCGGTGAAAGCATCTATCGCTAAGAAAAGACAGTTCAATTAAAACACGAGCCCAGTGCTGATGGAGAACGCAGGCAAAAATGCTCCCCCCACCACCACCCCAAAACCCAAGGCAAAGGGAGGGATGGAAACAAAGGCACAGGCCGCCTCTCAGTGCCAGCCGGGTCCCATCACCAGCTCTGCTGGGAGAAAATGGGGCACTGCCTCTTTAAGGGCTGCCTCAGGCCTGCTATGGGCTCTGTTGTTATTAACTGTTGTGATTATGATTACTTTTCATGAGCACTAGGACAGGACACAGAGGGAGAGAGGCAGGCAGTAGGGCTGGGCTGGGCTGGGTGGGCCTCAGAAGAGGAGTGGGCAGAAAGAGGCTCCCTGGCAGAGTGATGGTGACCTTTGAACCTGGAGGTGGGGGAGAAGTGGCCTAGTGGGCAGACTGTGGGTTTGGCTGTGGCTTGGGCTGGAGGGAGAAGGGGTGGTGGGTGGGGACTGGCGACGGCACCCCCTTTCCCACTGGGCTCGCTCCTCCTCATGGTCCAGCTCAACCACACTGCCCAGAGAGTCCTCACTCACTCCCACCCATCCCTCTCCTCCCAGACACCTGGTCCAGGCCTTATCTCCAAAGTTCTTGCTGAAACTAGAAGGCAGGAGGTACGACGTCTGGGGCATCCTCTAAGCACCAGATACAGGAACACTTCAGCCTCAGAATCAGCTCCTGGAACTTAGTCTTCCAGGGCTGGACAGTGGAGGCAGGCCAGGCACAGCGGGGAGCATGAGCTGGGGCCATACAGCACTCAGAGTACCAGGATTTCCTCGATACAGCAATGGGAGTCCCCACTCCAAGCCGTGAAACAGTGGGAGCACAAGGAGACTCTGGTCACCATTCGGTTCGGCAGCATGGCACACCTGGGGCTCAGCCCTTCTTTTAGGCAAAGACTCCAGCCCTTCCCCTCCAGAAATCTACAGGGCTTCAGGGGCAGGAGCAAGGTGGCTCCAGACACCTACTCTGTGGGGCTTCTCCAGCAATGCTTTGATTAATCTCTCCTCCCTCTTTACAGAAAAAAGTGAGCTTCAGGACGACTGCCCTGCTTAGGACCCCAGCGCAGAGCCCACCCACAGGGAAGCTCCTTGGCAGGACGCCCTCAACAGCAGTGGCAGTGACTGGACCCCTGGTGGACGCCCCTGTCCTGAGCCCCGCCGAGAGGTCCCACTTTGGAGGACAGTCTCTTGGAGCAGGGGCAAGCCACAGCTGCTGTGGGGCAAGGGGCTGAGCCGCAGCCCGTGACGCCTGAGCCCCAGGCTGGACCTCACTTGGACTTTTGTTCTGTCCTCATCTTTAAGTAGCCAGACCCACCTCGGGTGGGTCCACTCATGGGCAATGATGGTCACCAGCTGCCCGCTGTCACCAAGGCAACCACTGTCCCCTGGGCCCCTCAGGGAGCTGTCACTAGGCCTAAAGCCTCCTGAGACCCCAGGCTTGAGCCCCCAGTCAGGGAAATGGGCACAGTGTGGGGCAGAGCTGCTGTGGCTCCTAGGGAGCCCCACTGAGAGGCAGTGGCTGGAACTATTTCCTGAAAGAGGGAGAGACGGAGGGGGAGAGGGAGAGAGGGATGGGGGGAGGGAGGGAGAAATGGGGTTGGGGGCTTCCTGATCCCCAGCAGCAGCTCCGAGGCGTGGTTCTATCCCACCTACTTACCCAAGGTGGCTTTATGACCTGGTTTCCTGATTTGTAGCTGCAAGGAAAAAATTTAAAAACCCAACCCACTCAAGGCCTGGGAACCTCAGGAGGAGTGTACCAGAGCTCAGGAAGCAGAGGAAAGTCCAGGGAGGGGTGGGGAAGGTGGAACCCCTCGGGCCTCCCCATCTGTTTGGGTGATAAATACTCGATACAGGAGACTTGGTGAAAATGAGGAATGCTTGGCCGGAGTCACTGCTGTCCTGTGGGCTCAATTCCATATCCCCGGGGCCTGGCTTGAATGGGAGGAAGGGGGCGAGTTTCCAAGGAGCCCACAGGACAAGAGGGTTGCGTGCTCACAGGCCTCTGGGACAGGTTAGGGTCCGTGGGCTGGGAGGCGTGCTTGGGGCAGATAGAGGACCCTCCTAGGACATTAGGAACCCCAGAAGACCAGGCAGCCCCTCCAAAGCATGGCCTCTCTAGACCACCCCCTGTGGGCAATGCTTGGATGTTCGTCCCGCCCTCCTCATTCACGGCCCTTGTGTCATGAAGGAATCCCATGGGGTAACCAACATGCCCTCTCCGTAGAGTCTGGGAGTCCCAAATACCGGGAGGCCAGTGACGGGGTGAGAAGCAGGGCAGCCCCAGCCAGGCTCAGTGGAGGTTGGGGGAACCCTGGTGTGGCTGGGGACTCTGGGATCTTCGGGGTGTACCAAGCGGAGGTGTCTGGACTCTCCAGGTGTTTGAGAAGCCACCCCTCACAGCCCCCAGTGCCATCTCCTCCACAGACCCAGCTGTGGGGACAGCTGAGACCTGCTGAGTGACCTGAATGGAATCCACACAGGGCCTAACCACACCCACCTGCCGGCCCAGCCCCACCTGCTGTTCCTGGGCACGGCCACGCCCCCCACCTAGTGCCCAGGTACCCTAACTCTGAAGCTGTGTTCTCCACTCCCACACCACCAACCCTTGGTGCCTACTCCTGGGATGCAGCCATCAACGGGCCTGGAGACCTGGGCCCTACAGTCCAGGGGTGAGGGGCAGATGGCCAGGCGTCCCACCTCTACTATGAGGTGAGGGGAGCAAGAAGGGATTCTGCAGCAGCTGCAGGCATTCCAGGGCCCGCCCCCCCCGGAGGAGGCTGCCGGAAGGCGCTCACCTATTATCAGCTCTGTACTGATAAGTCTCTTGTGGACAATAATTTTTTTTTTAGATCACTTTATTCACCACTGAACAAAAAGCATCACCACCTCTCCGTGTCTCTGTCAAAATGAAGCAAAGACAAAGAGGGGGTGTTGATTGCTGGGATGCAGACAATTTAACAGGGCCAGGGTCTGGTGGACCAGGCAGCTGTCCAGGTCCTGCGGGGGACACAGCCCCGTCCCTCCCCAACCAGGCCAGGCTGATGCCATCACACACCATCAGTCCCAGGCCTAGCAAGACCAAGGGGCTGGCCCAGACCCTGGCACAGGGATCAGATGGGACTCACAGAGGTGCTCCTAGCCAGCTCCGTTCTCCCCACCCCAAGCCCCAGCAGTTTCTGCCCTTGTGCGAGGCCACACAGTAAGGACGAGATAGACTTGGTGTGGCTGCCGGCTTTGAAAGGAGGCACAGGACTCTCCGGCCCCAGCCTTGTCCTCTCTACCCCACGTGCCCAGGGGGTCCATGACTTACTTCCCTGGGGAAGGGCAAACACAGAGGTGCCCAGCCAGCGAGCTTGTCTGACTGCTGGCTGTGTGACCTCGGGCAAGCCTTTACCTCTGGAGATGCCACTCCCAGATCCTACATGGCTCTCCACCCTGGCTCCCAGTCTTGGCTCCTGCCACGTTCTCGAGAAGCCTTCCCCAACCACTGTGTGAAGCAGCATCCCTCGCACCCCCACGACCGACCTGTCGTGATCCAATTTGACTTGCTTTATGACTAGTCTCCTCTTTAGAACAAAAGTTCCATGAGAGCAGGGATTTCTGCCTGTTTTGTTCACAGCCTATTCTCCATTGTCCAGAACACTAAATATTTATTGAATGAATACTGCAAAAGTATTGAATGAATACTGCCACAGTAACCCTGTGAAAATATCCAAGAGCAGTGCAGTGGCCGCACAGGGCACATGTGGGTGGGCCAGGCAGGGGGGAGTCAGGGGCGGCCACTGCTGAGCTTCATTCATTCGACAAAGAACATCTTCCTGAGGCTTGGCAGGGAAGTGGGCAGGTGGGTACGAAGGCAAACTGGCGATCCTGCTCCCAAATAAAGTGGGAGGGGGGGCAGCACCAGCAGACTGTGGCTACTGGGGAGTGGGAGGTCAGGGTGCCGGAGCTTTTGAGCTTTCCCTTGAAAAAGTCAGAAATCAGGATTTTATAAAGGGATCTCTCTCATTTAAGGAAATGTTATCCACCAAGTGAAAAGTTTTTTATTTCATAGTCTAGAGTTCAGGAGAACCTGTCTGTGGCCTGTATTTGATCACAAGCTCCCTGGGTCAAATGCTGACAGAACCGATGCAGAAATGCAGAGGGATCTGCATGCGCTGGATGGGGCACCCAGTAGGCGACCAGTGCAGGAGGAACAGTGCTCCCTAGCCCAGGAGAAGCTCTGGGACCAGCACAGACGAGCCGGGCAACACAGGAGAGCAGGAAGGCGAGTGCCCTGGGCTGCGGGGTGGGGAGGGAGGCAGGGCAGACTCCTGCAGGAGGGGCATCCAGCAACCTTGGAAAGGAGGTGCAGAGAGGAGGGGGGCTGCAAAGGCTGCAGGCTCCCAGAGCTGATGAGAACCTCTGTGGCATTCCACACCAGACATGGGGTGAGGCCCTGCCCCCACTCTCCTGGATCACCCGCCAGGCTCCTTGGTGGCTCTCATTGCTGTGGTAATTACATAATTGATGGTACGATGAGCTGTTTCACATGTGCCTCTCTCACTAGAATGCAGCCTGAGGAGGACAGGGACTGCCGCTGTTGACCCTAAGCTCCAAGGCCAGAAACTGGCCCCAGAGTTATTCCTTCAGTATTGCTTGGATAAATAAACAGACGAGATGGATCGGGGTGCTGGGCTCTTTTAACTCTCAATGTGACTTGCTTTATTAGTTTGGTGCAATTAACCAACACAGACTGAAGGGATGATATCCAGAGAGAGGTTTGAGGATGAGGGGCCCAGAGGCCAGGATGCAAGCAACAGCCAAACAGGAAGAAGACAAAGTGTGTGCTCTTTACTCCAGAGCCCCTCGTGCCTGCCCTGGTTCACTTGTGGAGCACACTTCTGCTCAGCTTACGGTCTGGATGTGGGCCAAGCTGGGTGCCAGGGACACACATGAAACAGTAGCATGGCCCTTGCTCTCCGGAGGTAGAAAGGCACACGGACAACTGCCATGGTGGTGCTGAGATGTAGTGACACCCAAGGGGCGGTGGGAGTGGGTAGAGGAGGTGATCAGTGGAGGCTGGAAGAAGGGGGGCTTAACTATGTGAGGAGGGGCGAAGGCACCCCATGTAAGTAGCAGCCTGGGTAGGGCTGGGGAGCTGCAAAGAGAAAGTGGGGTCCCCTGAAGTCACCTCCCACCTCTGCCAAATTCCCTGGGCCTTCCCGGAGCTCAAGCAGCCAGGCTGCTGCAGCCAGTGCTCAACGTCCTCTGTCCTCATGGCACCAATCCCTGGCAATCCTGCAAAGTCACCCCATCCATTAGCTGCCTGCATCATGGCTCCCTGCCGCTCCACCCTCCTGTGTGCCTTGAGGCCCATGGGTCTGCCACCCAAACCGGATAGCCGTCTCCTGCTTGTTCCTACGCCTACACCCCCCCCTCTCCTGGCCTACAAGACCAGCTGCTAAGAGCAATGAGCCACGAGAAGACACTTTTTGCAGAACACATTCTAGGTCAAACCTCCCCCTCATTTTGCCGACGGATTAATGGAAGAAGCCCAGAGAGGGCCAGTGACTTGTGCAGGACGCCCAGCGGGCTGAGATCCCTCCACAGCTCTGTGCCCTAGAGTGCCTGTCAAATAGAAAGGGGAACAAGGTCTCCCCCCTGGATACTCCAGCTTCCCCGAGGAGTCGTGGAATGTGCCGCTGCCTTCCGCCTTCCCCAGCCTAGGCGGAACCGCCCCTCGCTTCCCTGCCTTCGACACCCCCTCGCTGCAGCCATCCTGACAGCCGGGGAGGCACAGCAGTCCAGCCCCTCCCAGCCCCGGTTCCACCTGGGGGAGCCGGGAATTGGCGCCCCCTCCCTCCCCCCAGTCCCCAGGGGAGGAAGCCGCCTGTCAGGCCGCCACGGCGTGTCAAATCCTCTTGCTGCCTAATTGTGAGACGGCGGCGTTTAAAGAAACGCTTTTCTGGCCGCCTGCCACACCGCAAACTGCTTGGTATAATTTTATTATTAAGGAGAGAGAGAAAGAGGGAGGGGGATTGGAAGAGAGAGGGAGAGAAAAAAGGGGAGAGAGAGGAGGAAATTGCTTCGTCCAAGTCAGCTGGTGGAGTATTCTGCTCAACGTGAAAGCGGGGCCGGCTTTCCAGTTGGCAAGCTGACTTCGTTAATTGCGCATTCAGTCTCTACTTAGGGTAATTGAAACGAAGCGGGGCCGGCTCTGACAATTAGGGTCTGCGACTAGGCCATTAACCCTTTCCGCCCCCGCCAACGCCTCGGCACCCCTTCGAGGTGGGGGGGGCTCACCGGGCGCCCCCGCCAGGGCCCCATCCGGGGCGGGGGCGAGGAGCCCCACGCGGGGCGCGAAGTGCGGCAGTCGGTGCCGGGCGCACGCCCCAGCGCGCGCAGGGTTAACGCGGCGCGGGGAGTCCTGCAACCCGGCTGGGGCCGAGGGGGACGCGCAGGGTGTGTGGGGGTTGTTGCGGCCTCGCCGCCCCTCTGCAACAGATGTTTCAGCCGTGTAAGACAAAGGCACAGCGCCTGCTGCTGCCGGAGAAAATCCGCAGGACTCCCTCAGGGGCAGGTAAAATTTCACCTTCTATTTGTGTTCCCCCGCCCGCCCCCGCCTGGTTTCCCGGCCTCTACGCCAATCCGGAAAGCGCCACCAAAGACGCCGCGCCGCCGCCTCCGCAGCCCAGCCCGCTGACCCCAGCAAGGTCACGGCGACCTCGGGCTCTGCCGGCAGCGCGCCCGCCAGTTCTCCGCCGGCGAAGGGCGCCCCCCCGCGCCCAGTCCCTTCCTGGGGCGGGTCCCATTCCCCGTCCCCCGTCCCCAGTCCCCGGTCGCAGCAGGCGCCAGGAGAGAGGAAGGGGGCGCTGCACTCGCCGTGAGGCGGAAGCGACCTGGACGCTCCCCGCCTCCCCCCCGCCAGCGCGGGGACCCCGGGGGGCTGTAGCCACCCCCAGCCCCCATCATTCATCTCCCTGATTCTCTCCGTAGCCGCCCTCGGAAGTCAGCCGAGTGAAGCAGCTGTTCCTTGCACACTCCACTTGACCAAAGATGATGATAAATGAGGCCGGGGCTGCGGCGGGGACGCGGCGGCGGCGGCGAGGGGCGCGCAGGGCGGGGCTACGGCCCGCAGCCCCCTCCCCGCGCTTCGGGAAGGGCGAGGACGCGAAGGACAAGAGGCCGACAGTAAAATTTAAGGCCCGCGCTGCTCTCCTGGTGCCCTGAGCGGCTCCGACGCCCGGCGGTGTGGAGGAACCTAGCGGAGAAGTGCGCCCGGTGCGCCGGGCCCCAGGCCGAGACCTCTTCCTCCAGGCCGCGCCGCAGCCCCGCCCCCGCCCATCCCCCTTCCTCCCCACCCCTTCCCCCTCTCTCCCCCGCCCTCTCCACCCTTTCCCCTAATGCTCAGGTCCCCACTGCGTCCTCGCTGCGCCCCCCCCCCCCGCCCCCGTGGCTCAAACCTATTAACGCTCGTAAATAATGAATAATGGAGCGCTTCCCTCCAGCCGCGCAAGGCTGCGGGCGGGGGGCCACTGCCAGATGCGCCAGGTCCTGGGGAGGGGGCACCCACCGACCGGGTGCAGTGGGGGCCAGGGCGCGCGGCCCCACACACGTGCAACCGCGGCGCGCAAGCGGGCACCCCGCCCGGCGGAGGAGGGGGAATCCCGCTCTGCCCTCCCCAACGCCACCTCCCCTGGAGTCCTCTGGCACCGAACGAGGCGAGAGAGCGCGCGCGAGCTTCCCAGCCGGAGAGGGTTATTTTTAACCTGCCCCCCTTTCTATATCTGCCTCTCGGGTTTGCGCGCCCGCCCGCCCGCTCCACCAGCCGAGGACGCGGGCTCCTCACCTCGCTTGGCGGCTCCGGACTCTGTGCGCCTCCCTCGGCCCGCGGCCCCCGCCCCTGCGCGAGCATCGCGCGGCTAAATCTCAGCCTGGAAAGGACCGATTAGGAGCCGCGTGCCTTTCTGCGAAATATTGGAACCGGGTGGGATGGGGGCGGGGAGCCCGGCGCTGTCGTCCCCTCGCCTCCCTCTCTCCCTCCCACCCCGCGCGCAGAGTGGCTGCGAGAGGCGGCTCCTGCTCTCCCCCCGCAAAAAGGGGGCGGCCGGCCCGGGCCCCCGAGCCCCACGTTGGTTTTCGGCCTTCCCTCCTCAACGCCCACCCACCCTTCTTCAGTCATTTACGAAGCTGGGGCTTCTAACACGCGGACCCTCTGGCAGCGGTGGCGCCAAGTGGGGCGCTGCCCGCCCCCCATTTCCAGTTCCCTCCCTAAGTCACTCCAAACAAACACACCATTTAAGCAGCAGTGGGCTGGCCGAACCAACTTTGAGGCAGACCCCACCCGTGCCTGTGACCGCGCCAGGGGGCTGGGAAAGTGCCAGGGGCGCGCAGTGGGGACTCCCCGAAGGCAGTTCAATGCCGCCGTCCTCTCTTTTCAGGCTCACCCTTCCTTAGACTCACCCAGAACCCTCCCTCCCAGCCCCTTCCCCTGCGGCCCAGCGCCCCAGGCCAGCAGCTCCGACTACCCTCCAACCCCCGGCCAGGGAATGAGGCCGCAGGAAGTTCAAGTCTGCTCCCTTTACCCTGCTCTCCAAAAGGCCACCCATGCAAACCCCAGCCTGTCTTTCCCCACAGAGGTGGGGAGCAGCAGAGGAGCTGGCTGAGCTCAGAGGCCCCCCCTGGGGTTTTGACTGGATGCCTCCCTCACTTGACATTTTCCAGACTGCTTGGTGCCCAATCCTGGAGACCCACAGCATAGGGCCCCTGGAGCACCTCCCTCCTTAAGACTCCCTGCTGTAGCACGGAGAAGGGAAGGCTAGAGGAAGTGGTGGGCCGAGAAGAAAGGAGCAGGGCATTCCAGCCGCCAGGAGCTGCCTAGTTTGGTGACGGGGAAGAACGCCGCCTATTTGGGAACCTGAGATGGAGTTCTCTCTGTGGCTTAGCTGGGCTGGAGGAGACAGGCCTCAAAGGCTGGGCCCCTACCCCAAGAGGGCAGCCTCTGGTGGGGGGGTGGAGATTCCTGCACAGGTAAGAAGCCTGGCAGGTTCTGAGCTCCTGGGAGCGGAAGGGGTGAGGATGCCTGTGGAATACAGCAGCAGACCCAGGAGGCAAAGCTGGCCCAGAAGGGGAGAGGCAGGGAAAGGGCCTCCTAAGCAAACGCAGAGCCTAGCACTACAGAGTGGGGGCCCTCAAGGGGCTTCTCCCCGGTCGGCCAGCTACACACTGGCCTTGGGCCTCCCTTAGATCTGGAGGTCTGCTGGAGCCGTTTAACTGCAGCACCCTCAAAGGCTGATGCTCTCTGGCCCCTTCCGGTGTCCAAGGTGCCTTGATAGATTTTACTTCTCTCAAACTACCCTTCTGGGAGGTGACATCACTTGTCATTTCACAGACATGGAAACTGAGCTCCAGAGAAAGGAAGGGGCCCTTCCTGGTCCCCCTGTCCTGGGCCCTGTGGGTGGGATCAATCTGGGCATCAGGGAGAGGACCGTGGGGCTTTGGTGAATACAGGCACCCGGGGTGCAAGACATGGGCAAGGAGGTCCCGGTTTCCTCTGAAAATTGCAGAAAACTGGTTTTCTTGGGAGAATAAAAGAGTGGGTGGCCAGGCGAGGTGGTTCACGCCTGTAGTCCTAGCACTTTGGGAAGCTGAGAGGGGTGGCTCACTTGAGGTTAGGAGTTTGAGACCAGCCTGGCCAACACGGTGAAATCCCAACTGTACTAAAAATACGAAAGTTAGCTGGACATGGTGGCGCATGCCTGTAATTCCAGCTACCCGCGAGGCTGAGGCAGGAGAGTTGCTTGAACCTGGGAGTCGGAGGTTGTAGTGAGCCCAGATTGCGCCACTGCACTCCAGCCTGGCGACAAGAGTGAAACTCTGTCTCAAAAAAAAAAAAAAAAAAAAAAGGTGGGGAGGGGACTAGAGAGAAGTCCCATGGCCTCCCACTACCGATTCCCCGCTACCCACTTGGCCAGGCTACCTATGAAGGGTTTCCATGTGGGGGTCTGCCTCCTGGGGCTGCAGAATTATGATAATGAGGCCTAAGTCCGCATGGCTCTTGTTCAGCTGTAGACCAAATCCAAACCCCGTGTGGCCATGTGCCACCCTCTTCAACTGTGTGGAGCTACTGTTATGCTGAAGAAATGAAATGCACCCAGGGCCTAAGAGCTTTGGGCAGTTATATCCCCCTTCCCAACGACAGACTAACGGCTCCTGTTTTGAAATCAAGGGCTGGGGTCTCAAGACAGGGAACTGTGGGGCCCACGCTGTCCTGGCCTCCCCGGTGGCCCGGCTGCCCTCATGCCAGGAAGGGAGCTTCCATTTCCTGCGGGCCTCGGATGGCCGGCCCACGGCCCACAGCTCTCCCTGGTGGGGGGTGGATCCTGGCCAGTCCCCCAGACACGCAGCCTGCTAACCAGAAGCACCGACCTTCGGGAAGAGCCAGCCACCAGCCAGCCGCTGCTCCAGAGGCAGGCCTGGGGCCGCCTGGGAAGCTTTCCTCAGGATGGAAAATATTTGCCTTTGGTTTTCGGCTGCTGTGTTGTCTTGTGTCTGAATGGACAATTGGCTGACTTCCTTCTCTCTCTTCCGAACAGCCATGAAATGCGAACATATTTAAGAGTAAAAATCAGGTGAGGGCAACTGTCTGGGCCTGGGGTCCGGCTGTTTTGATCGACACTCTTGTTTTTCTCCCAGGATGAAAAGAATACTTTCTGCGGTTCAGAATACTCTTGTGTGCTGGCCCTTCTTCCCAGGCCCCGCCCCAGCCTCCTCAGGCCTCACCTCCAGCTGCTCCAGACCCTTCCAGAACTCCCTCCCTCTTGGCTTCCAGGCACTCAGCATCTGGGGGAGGGAGCCTCTTCCAGCTGTACATGGCTAGCTTGGCCTGACCCCAGAACTGCTGTGTTCTGGAAAGTTATAGGAGAATCCCTCTTGGCTGGCTCTCCAGCATGGAGAATCGCAGGCCTCTGCTCCGGAAAGGGAGGCTCTTGAGAGGTCAGATTCACTATGGCCAGGCCAACCAACCGTGAGGACTCACAGGGGCTGGGGCTGATTGGAGGGTGAGAGGAGCCACCATCTGCCCCCATGCCCACCCTGACTGTAAATAGCTAGACTCTGGTGCTGGGGACAGCTCTGGATTCAAATCCCAGCTCCTGCCTACCTATATGCTGGGTGACCTTGCGCAATTTACTTATCCTCTCTGTGCTTCGTGTGCCCAAGCTGCAAGATTCTCTAAACAGTAAACTTCCAGGGCTGCTGTGAGACTAAATAGGATAATGTGCTTGGTAGCTGGCTGAGGCTCCATAAAGGGTAGCAACTTCCAGGACCACCAGTTCATGGGGAGCCAGGTCAAGTCTTGTACTTTTTGTGCCTCCCAGGGAGCTATGTGTGTCTGCGACAGAGCTGGGGAGGACATTCGGGGGCTGAGGGTTGAGGTCTGCCCACAGAGCAGTGGCCTGTACCCCCAGGCAGCGAGGGTATCATCCTGGCTGAGTCTCAGTGTGCCTCAAACATTAATGTGTACAAGATGCAGATTCTGATGCAGCAGGTTGCGTGGGCCTGGGGTTCTGCAGTTGTAAGAGACTCCCAGGTCAGGCCAGTGTGGCAGGTCTGTGACTGCAGCTGGTGTGGCAAGATCTCAGCTCTGGAAGACTCCGGGTTCTGCTGAGGCTGGGCTCAGAGAGAGAATATAAGTTCTGTCCTGTCCAGGAAGGGCCCTCCAGGACTTCAGGACAAGGCTCTGACTCTGTGTCCCCAAGCCCTCCGTCTCAGACAGCGGGCCCTGCAGTGGCCTGAGCAACCCTCCAGACTCTCCATTCAGCACTTGTTCCTGGCAGCAATGCATGGATACAGAGCAGTTTCATGCTGCTGAGCTGGCAATCACTTCAAGGCCTGGGCTGCTCTGGGCCTCAGTTTCCCCACTGGCACAGTGGGAAGCTGGGATATGCTAATCCCACCCTCTCCCCTTGGTAATTCCCCACATTGCTCTTCCCTTCCCAAAACACAGGTCTGAGGCCTGAGCATCCATCCTCATCAGTCATGGGGTACAAGACTCATGCAGACTCGATAACAGCCACTTCTCACCTGGTACTGTGATGTTCCAGGCACTGTCCTAGGTATTTGCATCTACAAATTCCTCACCACAATTCAATCACCACTATTTTACCGACGAGGAAACTGAGGCCCACAGGGGTGAAGCCTATTGCCTGAGGTCATGCTGTTGCTCACAGGTGCCGGGCTGGACTCAGGCCCCCAGACGTGGCCAGGCCCGTGAGTATTTGTAAGGGAAGCAGCTGCTTGGTTTTCTTGGCACAGAGCATCTGCCTGGCTGGTGAGGGCATGGGGAAAGAGGTGCCCAATCTAGTTGGGGATGGGAGGGTAAACTGGTACTACCTCTTTGGAGAGCTTTCTGGCAGTATGGACCCAAATGCAAATTACATGTGCCCTCTGACCTGGGCCCAAAGTCATCTGCACAAGGCTATCAGTTGCAGTGTCCTTTGCAGCAGCAAAACACTGGAGATCCCCTAACTGTCCACCCAAGGGGGATGAGGGAGATACATCTGGGAGGTTCTACCAGCTGAGTACCAAAGAGAGTATGGAAGCACCACATAATCGGAGCAAGCTTCAAGTTGGTGAAAAAAAGTGCAGTGTACAAAATGTGTATGCAGCCAGGGGCAGTGGCACACGCCTGCAATGCCAGCACTTTGGGAGGCTGAGGCAGGAGGATTGCTTGAGCACAGGAATTTGAGACCAGCCCAGGTAACATGGGGAGATCCCATCTCTTGAAGAAAAAATATAAATTAGGCAGGTGAGTGGTGCTTGCCTGTGGTTCCAGCTACTTGGGAAGCTGAGGTAGGAGGATTGCTTGAGCCCAGGAAGTCAGGCCACAGTGAACTGTGACTGCATCACTGCACAGCCTGGGTGACAAAGAAGCAAGATCCTCTCTGGAAAAAAAAAAGAAAAAAAAACAGTGTGAGCTGGGCATGGTGATGCATGCCTGTAATCCCTGCACTTTGGGAGGCTGAGGCGGGATGATCACTTGAGGCCAGTATGACCAACATGGTGAAACTCCATCTGTACTAAAATTACAAAAATTAGCCAGGCATGGTGACACACACCTGTAATCCCAGCTACTCGGGAGGCTGATGCACAAGAATCGCCCAAACTCGGGAGGTGGAAGCTGCAGTGGGCTGAGATGGCGCCACTGCACTCCAGCCTACCTAAAGCAAGACTCCGTCTAAAAAAAAAAATTAAAGAAAATAAAAGAAAACAAAGGCTTTCAGATGAGTTTCTTTTTTAATTTTTTCTTTCTGAACTTTTAAAACACTCCACTCTTTAATGACTCAATGTCCAGAGCAGACCCAAACAGGCACGCAGGCTCCGCTTGCATGATATGGGTCCAAAGTGCCACAGCTCTGGCGGCTGATTCTTCCCACCCCGGAAAAGGTTTCTCTGAAAAATAAAAACTCGTGTGTTTTTAAAAATAGACTTCATGTTTTAAAGCAGTTTAAAGTTCAAAGTTAAAATTGAGAGGAACGTACAGAGGCTTCCTGTAGACCATTGGTACCCACACCCACTCCTGCACAGCCTCTGGCGTTATCAGCATTCCCACTAACGTGGTACATTCATTGTAATTGATGAGCGTACACTGACACACTATCATCACCAAAAGCCCGTAGTTTACACTAAAATTCTCTCTTGGCGAATGGAAGCATTTTTAGTGGAGTGTTTTCTGGCACCTGCACGGTGATTTGGGCTCTGCCATAGCTTATGAATTGATGCTCACCTTCCTTCCCCCATCAGAGAACACGAAGATAAAGTAAGTCATCGGGGGCTGTTTTAATGACATCATATGGTTGAGCTTTCAGGAGAGGGATTGTCTTGCCTTACAAGGTTAGCCAGTGAGAAACACTGGTATTATTTAAGCAGTACCAGATGCAGGCCGTTCAAATCAAACTGCATTGCGATAGCATCAAAATGTAGGGTAAAAAGGCCGGGCCTGGTGGCTCACGCCTGTAATCTCAGCACTTTGGGAGGCTGAAGTGGGTGCATAACCTGAAGTTGGGAGTTCGAGACCAGCCTAACTGATATGGAGAAACCCCATCTCTACTAAAAATACAAAAATTAGCTGGACATGGTGACGCGTGCCTGCAGTCCCAGCTACTCGGGAGGCTGAGGCAGGAGAATTCCTTTAATCCAGGAGGCAGAGGTTGTGGTGAGCCGAGATTGTGCCATTGCACTCCAGCCTGGGCAACAAGAGGAAAACTCCCTCTCAAAAAAAAAAAAAATGTAGGGTAACAAGTTACAAGTGCTGTTCTCAAAGAAGAGAGTCTTGTCCCTGCTTCTTTCATGACATCTGGATCCTCAGTTTATTTCTAAAATAGTTTTAGTTCCAAAGCGAACGCACTCCCGTTAGTGTACCCTGATATGTGCTTCTTAACCAGCCAGACCTTGACAGTGAGCTCTGTGGACACTTGAATACGGTAGTTACTTCTGACTTTCTCACTGTGCAGCTGGAAGAGCCCTTGGTGTTTAAATGATTCCAAAGACTGAACTCACTTTAGGTGACTGTTTCTCAGGAAGCTCAAGTGTAGTAAACTGTCAGAATTTGGGGAACAGTTCAGCCTATTATTTCATAACCCCTGACACTCTTGCTAACACACTGAAGACAGAAAATATAGCTTTTTGGGACATCGAAATCAAAGACAAGAAAGAGGCAACTGGCATTTGTTTTAAGTTTGTGGAAAAGCAGGTTTTCTTTATGGAATCGTGGCTCACTTAAGTGATGGAAAGACTGAAAAATTTTCTTTCCACTTGGCCTTCTACAATGAATAAAGCTCATTTCCACACAGATAAAGAGAGTGCTTCCTTACTTTTGCTTTCTTTCTTAAAAATAAGCTTGGTCATACAACTTAACTTTGTAAAATACTCTTTTTAAAATTATTATCTTTGGCCTGTAGAACTAAGGGTGACATATTTCAGCATTTTCATTTCTCTCTAGTGTCTAAGTAGTCTATAATAGGTGTGTGTGTGTTTTTTTTTTTTTTTTTTTGAGTCAGGGTCTAACTCAGTTTCCCAGGCTGGCAATCTTGGCTCACTGCAACCTCTGCCTCCCAGGTTCAAGAGATTCTCCTACCTCAGCCTTCCTAGTAGCTAGGACTATAGGCACACACCACCACGCCTGTATAATTTTTGTAGTTTTTGGTAGAGACAGGGTTTCACTATGTTGGCCAATCTGGCCTTGAACTCCCGGCCTCAGGTGATCCACTCAACTTGGCCTCCCAAAGTGCTGGAATTACAGGTGTGAGCCAGAACACCTGGCTTTCTTTCATCATTTTTAAATCTTGCTTGCAAATATTAATATATATATATTGAAAAGCCCTAGGGGTTCTTATGAGACAAATTGAAACTTCTTTGAATGTCCTTATGGACTAAATATAGGGAGATGCAGGTTGATTTATTTTAATGATGCTGCAAACTGTCCTAAAACAATTTGTCCACTCACAGTTAGTCTCCAGAGGTTTGAGGCAGCCATGCGCAAGTAAATGTTTAATGATCAATTTCCCAGGGGTAGGGGGGAAGAAAACATCTCCATTTGTAGCATTTGTCTATTTCAAACTAACTCATGATGTCACTGGATGCAGAGTTGAGGAGAAATGTGCATAATCACCTCTTACGCACACATACACCCGTATATGCATGCATACACATGGGCGTACACACTCGTCACTAGGGATACGTTACGATGAAAGCAAATCACAGACTGATTCTGTAAGTGTTTATTAGTAAACAGGCATACGCACAGTCACATCAGGTTGTCTGGAAGGCAGATAAAGTCCTAGGTCTCTGCCCTTTTAGGCAGCCCAACAAGAGATTTCTGGAAAAGACTCACTTAAGGTATACATTCCTAAATCCTAGCAGCAGGATTCAGTTTACTTTCCCATGGTTTCAGATAACAGAATCAGGGCCAAACAAAACAAGATTCGGAAGAGTGCAAGCTACTAGGATCGCTGCGTTCCTACACTCTGCTTGTGCTAGGGCAGAGGAACCTGTAGGCTAATCCTAGCCAGCCCATGCATCTTGAACACCATTCGTCTCATAAACAAAGTGTTGTGTGTTTTTTTGAAACATTTTATGCTAAAGCACAAAGCGTGTGCTGCTGATAGAGACGGCCAGGAGATGATGCCTTGAAGAGCTCCCTCTGGACTGCGGATCAGAGGACTGCAAGTGCAAACCAACATCTAGGGTTGGAGTACAGGGTGTTTCTGATCAGGGCACATACTAACCACTCCACAGGAGAGGTTAAAACTAACATTTGTATAGCTCACAGGATGTCCCTGGTGAGCACGGAAGGGCCTGGAACTAAGCCAAGGTGGTGCCATCCTGGTCACGCACACCCCCCAGGATCTGACCTCTGGGGAAGCATCCCTCTTGTCCCCTTTGGGTCCTGCCTTTGTATGGGAAGGAAGATCCAGGAGCCAGAAGGCCCTGGAGTCCACAGATTGGGCCAGCCTCCACACTTACCTAGCCTCTTGGTCCCCAGAGGACCAGCCTCCAACTTACCTAGCCTCTTGGTCTCTGGAGGACCAGCCTCCACACTTACCTAGCCTCTTGGTCCCCAGAGGACCAGCCTCCAACTTACCTAACCTCTTGGTCTCCGGAGGACCAGCCTCCACACTTACCTAGCCTCTTGGTCCCCGGAGGACCCGCCTCCACACTTACCTAGCCTCTTAGTCTCCAGAGGACCAGCCTCCACACTTACCTAGCCTCTTGGTCTCCAGAGGACCAGTCTCCACTCTTACCTAACCTCTTTGTCTCCGGAGGACCAGCCTCCACACTTACCTAGCCTCTTAGTCTCTAGAGGACCAGCCTCCACACTTATCTAGCCTCTTGGTCCCCAGAAGACCAGCCTCCACTCTTACCTAGCCTCTTGGTCCCTGGAGGACCAGCCTCCACACTTACCTAGCCTCTTGGTCCCTGGAGGACAGCCTCCACACTTACCTAGCCTCTTGGTCTCCAGATTTGCCCATATGAGAAATCTCTATTTGTTCCAAGTCTATGTCAGTGGACTTAGGTAAGTAGCTAAGGATTTGAAAGCATAGAAGGCACATGGGAGGTTTCTTGGGAGAAGAAAAGGGGGAAGATGATAGAAAATAGCTGAGTTGGCTGGGCACAGTGGCTCATGCCTATAATCCCAGTGCTTTGGGAGGCCAAGGTGAGGGTACTGCTTAAGGCCAGAAGTTCAAGATCAGCCTGGGCAACATAGCAAGACCCCCATCTCTTAAAAAAAAAAAAACTTAATAACTAGGCATGGTGGTACATACCTGTAGTCCTAGTTACTTAAGAGGGTGAGACCGAGGATCCCTTGAGTCCAGGAAGTCAAGGCTGCAATGTGCTATGGTTGCACCACTGCATTCCAGTCCAGGCAGCAGAGCCAGACCCTGTCTGAAAAGAAAAAGAAAGGAAGGAAGGCAAGAAAGAAAGAGAAAGAAAGGAAGGAAGGAAGGAAGGAAGGAAGGAAGGAAGGAAGGAAAGAAGGAAGGAAGGAAGGGAAGGAAGGAAAAAAGAGAAGAAAGAAAGAAAGAAAAAAGAAAAGAAAGGAAAGAAAGAGAGAAAATAGCTGAACAGCCCATGGAACACGTAGGCTTGAACATCAGCATTGAAGATACCCAACATTTGTACTAACCCATTTCATGGTAGCCTGGCCAATCTCCAATACACACTAGCATGGGACTTTGAGGCAGTTATCCGGTCTTTTGAGTCTCCATCCCATCCTCTATGAAACAAGGAGTGTCACACCTTCCTTCAGGAGATGGTATGATTAATTGAGTAGTTAATAAGAAAGAGCCTCCAGCATGCTGCCAGGTGCATTACAGGCCACTCAATTTGTCAATATTATTATGAATCTTGACTAACTGGTATTAGGCTAAAAATCATAGCCAATTGCATATGACAAGAAACTTTAAGACTATGAAAGTACACTTATTTCCCTAAAATTTTCTCCTTCCCCCACTCCAGCTCTATCATCTCTTTTTAACCCCATTGTGTTGAATCAATTTATCAATTCATCGACTAAAGACCTCTTTTTTATTTTTTATTTATTTATTTATTTTTGAGACAAGAGTCTCCCTCTGTTGCCAGGCTGGAGTGCAGTGGCATGATCACTGCAATCTCCACCTGCCAGGTTCAAGTGGTTCTCCTGCCTCAGCCTCCCAAGTAGCTGAGACTACAGGCATGTCCTACTATACCCGGCTAATTTTTTCTAATTTTAGTAGAGACAGGGTTTCATCATGTTACCCAGGATGGTCTTGATCTCCTGACCTCGTGATCTGCCCGCCTTGGCCTCCCAAAGTGCTGAGATTACAGGTGTGAGCCACTGCGCCTAGCCTCTTTTTTCTTTTTCAGGTTGTATTGAATCCAGACTTGAGGAACGTGAGAACGCTCTGGGCAAGAAGTGGGAGAAAGGGCATGGTTATCATCGCTGTTAAACCCTAGAAAAATAAAGCCTAAAAATAGTTCACTGATGGTTCAGGGAAAAAAGCCTCTAGATTTGACAATCTCCGACTGCCATTTTTATTTCTGCTGGATTATCATGCCTCCTACTGTTTTAACTCAGTTTTAAAAATTTATTTTACTCACGCCAGCAGCATCCCACCTGTCATGAGTGGTTTTTATTGCCATGATATATTTCATGCCCAGAGATTTGTTGCCTCTGAGAACATCCTAAGGGGATGAAATGATTTAATGGTTAAGCCTCTATAAGTAAATACATCAGCACAAACATATGCAAGAACATATCATCCACAGACACCCTCACGTTAGCAAAAAATCTTTTTAGACCAAAGATTTTTCAGTTCCTAAAAACTGGCCCAAACCTCAGGACTTCCTTTGTTCTTTCTGTTTATCTATTTCCCCCTAAGGTCCTGATGATACACTCTGCAAGAGTAACCAGTAAGGTCTGGCAGCTTGTGACCACAGCATCCTCCTACCCCGACAGCACCAGCCTGCCAAGGGCCTGGGTGACAAGGAGGTGAGCGAGGGCACAGGCAGGGCCAAGATGGCCTGGGAGAAGAAGGGTGAGCTCATTCCTTCCCTGCTCCCTCCGCCCCTTATGAGAAGGCTTGTGAGACCGGCGGAAGCTCTGGTTTCCAGTCACAAGATCCCCAGAGGCCTGGCTCTGCGGAATCCACCAGGGCTGTGGTTTCTGCAGATGCAACCTTGCCTTTGCAGTCTTCTCTGGGAGCATCTCCCTGGCACATACCAGGGATCGGCTTTCCACCCCAGGTTTTACCCCAAGACATCAAAGTAGGGCCCCAGGATCCCAAATTAGGCCATCAAAACCGAAAGGTAGATAATACTCTATTTTCTATTTTGTGTCAGATAAGATAAGGCCCATAACCAAATTAAAAAGGTGACAAGAGAGCTCGCTGGCATATTTAAAAGCCAGCTCAGCTGAGGGCAAGTGCACAGAGCCCTAATATACACAATTCTGGACAGGGGCTCAGAGCTGCGGCAGCTACAAGGCATTTATGGTACCTGGAACCATCTGAGAATCTCCACCCTCTGCCTGGTAGTCGGGAGAGGGAAAGAGAGAGGGCAAGGAGGGGGTGTTCGTACTTACTCTAGAAATGAACTTCTCTGCCTAAACCTACACCGGGGTGTGTACCCCTTCGATGGCACTGAGCAGGGCAGAGAAGAAAATTCTCCGAATATAGAGCAGCAGAGACCACAGCATCGGGCAAGTGATTCCACTCCTAAGCAAAAGCAATGGTTGTTCATTTTTAGACACAAAGATACCCTCCTCGAGAGGTACACAGTGAAAGACAGAATCAACAGAGCTATAAAATAGAAATAAAAGAGTAAAATATTTCTATCTATCATCTCTCTATCATCTATCAATCATCTAGATCTATCTACCTACCTACCTACCTACCTGCCTACCTACCTACCTACATACCTTTGGCACTCTCCAAAGGAGAAAATCATTTCTTTCTTTTTTTTTCCTTTGACACGGAGTTTTACTCTCGTCACCCACCCAGCTGCAGTGCAATGGCACAATCTCAGCTCACTGCAACCTCCACCTCCCAGGTTGAAGTGCTTCTCCAGCCTCGGCCTCCCAAGTAGCTAAGATTATAGGCGACTGCCCCACGGCTGGCTAACTTTTTGTATTTTTAGTAGAGACAGGGTTTCACCGTGTTGGCCGGGCTGGTCTCAAACTCCTGACGTCAGGTGATCCACCCACCTCAGCCTCCCAAAGTGTTGGGATTAAGGGCGTGAGCCACTGCACCTGGCCGAGAAAATCATTTCTATTTTCCTCTTAAATAAAATGCTTTCATCAGCTCTTGGGATGGGGAAGAAAGGGTAGGAAGTGGAGTGCAGACAGCATGGGACTGAGAAAGGTGAGGAAATAAGGAAGCCACTCTCCAGCAGAAATGAACAGGGATTTGTGGGAGGGAAGTTTTGAAGCAGGCAGAAAGGGAATGTTCCTCGCAGTCTGGCGTGGGCCAACTTCCCTCCAAGATACTTAGGGACAGTCCTCTTGGCCTCTTCCTCTCCTTTCAAAGCTCGGGTTCCTGCTGTCTTCCTGCTCCAGGCAAAGGCAGGGGGGCCTGGGTCACTGCTGAGGACATAGCAGCCATTCACGTTCCACCAGGTTCCAGTCTTCCCTCACAGCCCCAAGACAGCGTTATAATCCTATAAATGTATATAAAAAGTATTCCAAACCAAAGTTTTCTAAAGGTCTTCTGTCTATACTGGCTTCTTAAGAGTTTTAGCTCAGTCCTTGACATCTGGTTAAGAATGCTCTTAAAGAATAACATATAACTCTCTAATTGAAGACGCTTCTCATTATTGGTTAAATTTTGTCCCCCAAAAAGATACATAGAAATCCTAATTCCTAATACCTCTGAATGTGACCTTATTTGGAAATAAGATCTTTGCAGCTGTGATCAAGTTAAGGTCAATAGGGGTAAATCAATATGATGGTACTTTGTAGGAGAAAATGCCATGTGAAGACACAGACACACGGAGGGTGCATGGCCATGTAGAGACGGAGGTGCAGACTGGAATTGCTCTGGCACAAGCCAAGGAATGCCTGCGGCCACCAGAGGCCAACAAAGGCAAAAAGGGACCCTCCTCTAGAAGATCTGGAGGCAGCATAGCTTGGCCAACATTTTTTTGGTCTTTTTTTTTCCTTTTTTGTTTATTAGACACACATAGGCACAAACCATTTTTTTTATCTTTTTTTTTTTCAAGATGGGTTTTCACCATTATGGCCAGGCTGGTCGTGAACTCATCACCTCAGCTGATCCACCCACCTTGGCCTCCCAAAGTGCTAGGATTACAGGCGTGAGCCACTGTGCCCGGCCTCAAACCATTTTTTTGAACAAATATTATTATTTAAAAAATATACCAGACACAGCTATTAGTTAAATAACTATTTTTGAACAATTCATTAACTCAACTATTTATTGAATGTCTTTAATCATATCAGCAATTCATTATACTAATCATAAACATATTTATTATTACTTTTAAAAAGGAGACAGCTGAAAGTTGAATGCCACCCACCATGAGAGATTCCAATTTAAAAGGGCAAAGTTGTATGTAACTGATCAACTCATGCCAATTTGTGAAGATCATTTTATAAGTCATCTTTCAATCAAAGAGGTGAAAGAATTTCTGTCTTTTAGAATTTTATTATAAGATCACATATTTTCATTTAAATAGAAATGTGCTTTCCTTTTTTGTCATTTTTAATTTTTATTGTAAGCTTGGGGGTACATGTGAGGGGTTGTTACATAGATAAACATGTCACATAGGTTTGTTCTACATATGATTACATCACTCAGGTATTAAGCTCAGTACCCAATAGTTATCTTTTCTGTTCCTCTCTCTTCCCCTGTCCTCCCCCATCAAATAGACCTCAGTGTCTATTGTTCTCTTCTTTATGTTCATAAGTTCTTACCATTTAGCTCCCATTTATAAGTGAGAACATGTAGTGTTTGGTTTTCTGTTCCTGCGTTAGTTTGCTAGGGATGATTGCCTTCGGCTCCATCCCTGTTTCCCCAAAAGACATCATCTTGTTCTTTGTTACAGCTGCATAATATTCCATGATGTATACGTACCGCATTTTCTTTATCCAGTCTGTCATTGATGGGCATTTAGGTTGATTCCACGTCTTTGCTGTGGTGAATAGTGCTGCAGTGAACATTCACATTCATGTGTCTTTATGGCAGAATGCTTTCTATTTCTCTGGGTATATACACAATAATGGGATTGCTGGGTTGAATGGTCGTTCTGCTTTTAGCTCTTTGAGCTTTGCCAACTCTGCTTTGCCAACATCTCGATTTCAGACTTTTAGTCCCCACAACTGTCGCTTTAAGCCACCCACTTTACGGTGCTTTGTTACATTAGCCCTGGATAAGCAATATATCCCTTCAATTCTTCTCTGACCCATGAGCCTTGTCCTAGTATCACACCTCTTTCTTTTCACTTCCTGCAAAGGCTAACTTAGGGGTCATATGCTCATACATTTTTGTAGACCTGCCCCTACCAGATATGTCTGAGTCCTGGAATGAGCACGGCCAACACGCTTAACCTGGAACTTCCGCTGTCTTGCTCTGGAACACATAATTTTTTAAATGTTACAGGCAGAGAGAGGCCCCTGAATACCTACCTTCGAAAGTCTCATTTCGACAGCATTTACTAACACCCTACTACACACTAACCACGACTATAGATTGGTGTGGGGCTTCAAATCAAAGACACGGTCTCCGCCTTGCAGGAGCTGATGTTCTTGCTGGAGAGAACCGAGTGAAATACGGATTTTCAAAAAGCATTGTGAATAATAGCATGCAATTAAATGCTGACATGCCGAACAGAGCTTTGATTTGGAGCAAGCTTCAAGACAGGGGCTTAGAGACGTCAGGAAGAGTTCATGAAGACGGGGCTTGCAGTGGGAGGTGAAGGGAACACAGGGAGTAAAGTGACGCCCAGGGCTTGACGCTGGACTATTGAGTGTAGGACAGCAAAGGACACCTGCCTGCAGGTGAAAGCTGGAGAGTCACAGGGAAGAAAGCTGCAGGGGAACCTCGAATGCAAGCAGGAGGAAAGCCCCTTTGCCCCAAAATTGCTGCTAGAAGTTGACTGCTGTGCGGAGTGGGACGAGCAGAAAGCGAATGAGCCAGTCCGACCCCAAGTTGTGATTTAGATTCTGTTTCTATGAGATTCTAAAATCCCCAGGGACCAGAGCTAAGTATTTACTTGCAAGAGCAATTCTCAAAAGATGAACAGAGCCTTGCAATGTCATGGTGACTCTCCAGAACATTTCATCGTTCCTGGTCATAAACGTAATCACAGTCTTCACTCTCGGGCTGGGTGGGGAGGAAGGCGAGAAATGTATGAGGTGTCTTAAGTGTGCACTGAGAGATACGCTGCCCAAATGGCCTGGCAAGCATTCCTCTACTAAGGGTTATGGATGCCAGATGCTATTAGCAGCTCATGGCTGGAGCAGCTGAAACAGAGACCTTGGTGATACACCACAATCTAGCCCCTGGAGTTAGGGCTCTTATGCACTCCTCACCCATCGACTAAGTGGAGAACCTTCTTCTTTCCGGGAAGAGATCCCTTGTCTCTGTGCTTTGCTGTTTGCTTCTTAGTCTGTGAACGTGAGGCTGCTGAGTTTAGGGTGCCGAGCTCTAGAAGGTTGTTGAGATGAATTTTCAGGATGCAGAACCCCATTCTGAAAATGGGGACCCAGTGGTCCTAAATGTCAGCCCCCATGCCCCCAACACCAGTGGGGACTTAAGGATGAAATGTTTACAAGTGTCACCGTGACGTTTCAATGTCGTATTAGTTTTTTGAGAGCGAATACCTGTCTCTGGTTCCCAGGGTTTGTAGAAACTCGTAGAAACCTTATGCTGTGAGCTGCAACTTGCAATCATATGTTTGTGACAAACTATCTCTCTGCCCCTTCCAAAGGCCTAGAGCTGTACTCTTTAGCTTCTCCTCCTACTTGGGGTGGCCTGGTTACCCTTCCAGGATTTGCTGTAAATGTCCGGGTATGTTCATCACTCAGGTTATTTGGAGAAAGTCTGTGTGCGGTCATTTCAGCACCTTCCGGCTAGGCCTTGAGACCTTACCACCTGTTCTACCTGGTGGGGGACACAGAGCCACCTGGGCATCCTGAGACAAGAACCTAGGCCCTGTTCCCACTTCACGGCTTCCCCTCAGGTGGAGCAGATTATATCTATGTCATATTTCTCCTCCTACAGACGCAACGTGCCCTTGAATATAAATCATTTCTTATTACAGATCAGGGTCAGCATTTTTTTTTTTTCAATAAAAGGCCAAATAGCAAACATCTTGGGCTTTTTGTGAGCCATATGGTCTCTGTCTCAACTACTCTTTTCTACCATTGTAGCTCATTATCAGCCATAGATGATGAGTGAACAAATGAGCACGGCTGTGTGCCAAGAAAACTTTATTTACAAAATCAGGCGGTGGATCAAATGTAGGGGGCGGTAGTTAAGCCAACTTCTGTTATAGATGTACTCATACGTAACAGTATTTCTGAATAGCCTATTACTATTTTTATAAATGGTTTCATAGACATTTGTTTCTCACAATTGTGGTAAGCAGGTAGGGTCAGTGTTTGTTTTTTTGTTTGTTTTTGTTGTCGTTTTTGAGACAGAGTTTTGCTCTTATCATCCAGGCTGGAGTGCAATGGCACCATCTCGGCTCACCACAACCTCCGCCTCCCAGGTTCAAGAGATTCTCCTGCCTCACCCTCCCAAGTAGCTGGGATTACAGGCATGTGTCACCACATCCAGCTAATTTTTTGTGTTTTTAGTAGAGACAGGGTTTCTCCATGTTGGTCAGGTTGGTCTCAAACTCCCGATCTCAGGTGATCCGTCCTCCTCGGCCTCCCAAAGTGCTGGGATTACGGGTGTGAGCCACTGCGCCCGGCCAAAGGGTATACAAATGTTTTGTATACTCATTTTGTATATAAGGAAACTGAGGCTCACTAATAACTTATCTGGTGGAAGCAGTCAGAAAATCACAAAATAGAGCCTCGACACAGGCCTTTTGTTTCAAAGTCCAATATGTCTTCTCCCATGCCAATATTTTACAGAACGTGACTTTTCCTACAGATAAGTTGGGGGAACTCATATTAACCAAGGTTAAGGCGGGTTTTTATTCTTGTTATGACTCTCCAAGGGAGGATGATAGTATTTTGTGTTTTCCAAACGTGTGGAATGCCAGACTCTTTCTTCTTCTTGTCACAGAAGCTCTCAGGACTTGTGCTTCTTGAACCAGCACAGGGAAACCCTTCACTACGCATAAACACAAGCCACAGAGAAAATGGCATTTCAGGAAAGAAAAGTCAGGCTGAGATCCCAGACAGGTTAAAGTCCCCATGGCAGCCCACCTAAGTCAAGCCACAGATTTTGATCACAACTTGACCCCGCAGAGTGATATCGGAATGAGATAGGGACCGTCACACCCTACACCCAAGTTCAATCTGACCAAGGTAACCAAAAGAAGAACGGAGGGCAATGGGAAAGTTTTGCCTTCCTCGGAGGAATTGCTGATCTGATTGGTCACAGTCCAAGTTCATAACTGGGCCTCTTTCCCCTTGCAATCTCTCAAGTACTTGGCACAGGTGCTGGCAAAGATGTAGCACAGGGCTTGATTTAGCATTCATAGTTCCTCAAGAAGCACTCTTCTTTATGATGCAAGAGGTCAATTAAAATTAGTAAAATATTTCATTGAGCCAATCAAAGAAACAAGTATCTCCTGAGGTACTTGTTTCTGATGATATTTTAAAGGCATAATGACTGGGAACCCAGGAGCATCTGAGCCCTTACTGCAAACATCCCCTCTTCCAAAAGGATTCTGGAGGAAGTGATACTCAAAGAACAAAGCCAGGATAAGCATCAAAGTTATTGTTCTTAATAACGGCACAAGGACTCTGAAATTCCCAATGCTGGCTTCTCTGATGAAACCAGGACTGGAGGCTCCAGGTCTAAGTGAGGACTCCACTTACCCTTTGTCAGTAAACCCAAGAATCAGGACTGGCACACTTGACATGTTTGTGGGAGCTTGCATTTAATACACAGCTGGGCGTTAAGAGGGTTCCTGACTCAGTATATTAATAGCGCCACGCAGGGTAGAAGAAGGTGTACAACACAGGAAGGGCTTGTGACCTTCGGGAAACAGACAGAAGAAAAAGCACAAAGAGGAGGGGATAGGGCTTTCGTTTTAAGGCCTCGATACTATGGCGTCAATTGAGCTTGTTGTCTGCACTGTTGTTTGCAAGACGAAGAAGTGTATGCTAGTCACTTAAGGCCCTCTGTCTCTTCATCTGTGGCCACCTTGCCAGTGAGTATTCTGCGATGTTGAGGACTTTTCTCCCCTTAACCTTCTTTAAATAACAAAAGTCAAAAAACAGTAAACAAGTATCTACCATGGCAAGGCAGTAGAGAATCAATGTCTTTGAAAGGGCTTGTGGGAGAATCTTACCAGGAGATGAGACACAACTGGAATGATGAGGTTCTTGGTAGAATGTGGACAAGACAATGGCAGAAATACCCTTTTGCTCCTTTTGTGAATGGATAACCCCAGAAGGACCTGGAATTCCCAGAAAGCATAGAGTGTATCTGCAAGAATAATACTAAACCTAGACTACAAATCATTTCCCTTCATAAACAATGTATGTTCTGTGTGTTTACCTTAACATCTTTTTCATCCAACAAGACTGATATCCAGAATCTACAATGAATTCAAACAAATCTGCAAGGAAACAAACAAATTAACTAACTATCCCATCAAACAGTGGGCAAAGGACCTTAAAAAACAATTCTCAGAAGAAGACATACAAATGGCCAAGAAACACACGAAAAAAATGCTCAACATCATTCATTATCAGGGAAATGCAAATGAAAACCACAGTGAGATACCACTTACTGCTATGAAAATGGCCATAATGGAAAAATACTAGATGTTGGTGTGGATGTTGTGAAAAGGGAACACTTTACATTGCTGGTGGGAATGTAAACTAGTACAACCACTGTGGAAAACAGTGTGGAGATTTCTTAAAGAACTAAAAGTGGAACTAGCATTTGATCCAGCAATCCCACTAGAGGGTATCTATCCAAAGGAAAATAAGTCATTACATGAAAAAGACACTTACACGTGCATGTTTACAGCAGCACAATTTGCAGTTACAAAAATATGAAACCAACCTAAATGCCCATCAACCAATGAGTAAATAGGGAAAATGTGGTATATAGGCACCATGGAATACTACTCAGCCATAAAAAGGAACAAGATAATGGCATTTGCAGCAATTCAGGAACGGAACATCACACATTGCATGTTTTCACTTATAAGTGGGAACTGAGCTATGAGGATGCAAAGGCATAAGAATGATATAATGGACTTCAGGGACTTGAGGGAAAGGGTAGGAGGAGGGTGAGGCATAAAAGACTACACACTGGGTACAGTATACACGGCTCAGGGGACAGGTGCACCAAAATCTCAGAAATCACCACTGAAGAACTTATCCATGTAACCAAAAACCACCTGTTCCCCCAAAATTGTTGAAATCATTTAAAAAATTAAACATTTTTAAAAAGAAACTTTCTGAAACAAATGAAAACATATAAGTAAAGAAGTAAATGTATGCAGCTCAATCAACCGATTTATAATAGTACATCTCTTCCAAGTACTTTCTTATATGAGCAAACATCAGTTAGGGGTACTGTAGCGAGCTGAATGGTGGCCCCAGAAAGGGTATGTCCACGTTTTAAACTCCAGACCCTGTGAATGTTACCTATCTGGGTAAAGGGTCTTTGCATGTACAATTAAGTTGAGGATCTTGAGAGGAGGAGACCATTCTGGATTATCCAGATAGGCTCTAAATCCAGTGACAAGTATCCTTAACAGAGACACAAAGAGAAAAAGCTAATAGGAAGGTAGAGGCAGAGGCTGGAGTGATGCCGCCACAAGCCAGAGAATGTTAACATTCACCAAAAGCCAGAAGAGGCGAACACAGACTCTTCGCTAGAGCCTTCACAGCTCTGTTGACAGTTTGATTTTCAACTTCTAGCCTCCAAGCTGTGAGAATAAGTTTCTGCTGTTTTAAGCCAGCAGTTAGTGGTCATCAGTCACAGCAGCCACACGAAACAGACACAGGGAATCAATTTTTTAAATGGATTTTTTGTTAAATTTCAAACAAACATCATCACACATACAGATGCTCACTTGTATTGAGCCTCTGCAATTCTGTTCCTCCACGTACCAAGAGCTCACACTGGCCCCACCACGCGGACCTGATGTCAGCTTCTCTCTTGGGTCTGGAACAGGCAAGGAGCAACTCTCTTGGTTTCCTAGGGGCAGTGTTTGCCTGGGAGGAGGGACTGCAGGTGGAGAAGAAGGGAATTTCCTCATGGGACCGACCAACGAGCCAATTTAAATCGAGTAGGAGGTTATTTTATTATGTTTGCCATTGCTATAGCTGAACACCTGAGACTGGGTAATTTAGAAAGAAAAGAAATTTATTGGTCACACCTGTAATCCCAATAGCTTGGGAGGCTAAGGTGGGAAGATTAGTTGAGCTCCGGAGTTTGAGACCAGTCTGGGCAACATAGCAAGACCCCATACCTACAAAAAATTAAAAAAATAAGCTGGGGACAGTGGCACACACCTGTGGTCCCAGCTACTGAGGAGGTTGAGACAGGAGGATTGCTTGAGTCCAGGAGTTGGAGGCTAAAGTGAGCCATGATTGCACCATTGCACTTCAGCCTGGATGACAGACACTGTTTCAGAAAAAGAAGACGATGACAATGATGACGATAATGACAAAGATAATGAAGAAGAAGAGGAAGAAAAAGAGGAGGAAGAAGAGGAGGAGGAGAAGATAAGAAGGAGGACGAGAAGAAGGAAGAAGAAGAAGAGGAAGAGGAGGAGGAGGAGCTAAGATTTGAAACCAGTATTGGTTTCAAATTTGGATGTGAAGTTTTTCACACGTAAAATTTCAGGGACACATTCAAACCACAGGAGAGGTGGTGACAACCTCTCACCAACTTCTTTCTCTGTGAAACACAAGTCCCCTGGGACTTGACTTGTGTTTCGCAGAGAAAGAATTAAGGGACTGTCACCAAACTCAGCTCCATCCTCCCACGATGCTCAAAACAATGGGAACACCTCCACTGGCAGCTAGCTTCTGAGCTGCTGGAATGGGATTCTATCTGGCTAATTTCCTGGGACTGTAATCTAAAGTACAAGGCTCTCCCGGCCCCCTTCTCACTTAATCTAGTCCAGGGTTTTAATTTTGTCTCAGTTTTATGATTTTAGAAAAAGCTGCTGGTTTACCCAAAGTTGACTTCTGTCTCCCTTGAGGAACTACAGGATGAGGGTGGACCTAGGAGAGGATTGAGGAGGACAGTTTGGTTGAGAACATTATCTGGGTTTCTGACTCACGCAGTAATACAGAGGGTTTTTAAAAATTTAATCAGTCAAGTCAAAAGCATAGCAGATTTTGAAGAAATGAAATGACCAAAAGGCACTCTCCACTCCCAGATTTGAATAAGCCCAATTCAATTAAGTTTCCAACAGGAAGGCATTTAATTTTTCTAATAAGCAGGTATTCAGCAAGAAGCTAGCAGTAAGCAAATTCTAATGAGAAAGCAATAGGCAGTGTTGCCATTAGTCATTCTCAGCTTTCAGGGTCTTGTGCTGTATTTTTCCATTACAAAAAAAAAAAAAAAAATGACTATGCATAGAAAAAAAAAAAAGGAAGCTAGAAGTCACTGCCAGAACAGATCAGTTCCACCAAAAATGTACCAAAGAGCACTCTTTTCCCTGCCCTGGAAATTATGTGGCTATCTCCACCCTTCCAAATTACATTGTCCTTATATACTTTATTTTCCTACTAAATATACAGAATGAAGATATTAGTTGATAACACGGTTTGTGCTACTTTTGGCTGATGCATGTTTCTGAACAGCCACAAGTTTTGGATCGCAAGGCCTTTGGAAACGATGGCCAGCATTTCTTTGTCCTTTGCAAAAATGTGGTATCTGCTTCTTCTCTTACCTCATACCAGAGACGGGCCCCAGAAGCTGCTGCGTTAGTCTATATATGTAATAGTTCTGTAGAAATCACAGCTGAAGTAGGCGTGCATTAATACTGTATTTGAATCTTGCCCAATATGTGTTTATCCCTCCCTCTGTGCCTTCTTAAATATTCCAGAGCCTTAGACAGGGAAAGGAGACGCAGTGAAACCAGTTTCGAAGTTAAATGTAATCACAGCCTTGACGTGAAAATGGCAGCCAATGGCCTCAAAGCTGGTCATAACTAGGTGTAGGTTGGTGTGCTAAGCAATCCACCAGCAGAGGAACTCTAGCTGGTCCCAACACTTACTTCCCACTGAAATGAAAGCATCCCATTCCCAAATGGTAGTTTGGAATAAAGGCAATAATTTGTTTCCAGCTGGTACAATTGTTTAATAAAATGCCTGCTGGGTCTCCAGAAGTAATATTCTCCTCTCCTCAGCAACAATGAAAATTACCCCGTCTTGGGGGCCACTAACTCAATCCATACAAAACATTCTCAACTTGAAGCATATAAGATTTTGGATGATAGTAATTTACCATATGAAAGAACAAAAAAAAGTTTCAGAGATATGTAGTAAACTGGAGGAGAAAAAAAAAAAAACCTTAACAGACAGCTTAGGCCATTTCACTATTGTAGTAATTATTCTTCTAATGTTTTAATCAAAGGAAGCAGCCTGTCTCTCTCCCCTCATCTATATTCAAGCTACCACACTTTGTAGGTGTTAATCTCCACGCCTTTGGGCTGTTAGGACCGAGCCAAAATTGGCAGTCTCTGAACTGCAGAAAACTGCAGGGTAAGGGTACCTGGTACCGCCCTTAATTATCTCGATTATGTTAATGTGTGTTGTTTGTCAACAGCCTGCAAGAGATTGTGAGGCAGCTGGGGAGATCTGTTTTGAGATGGATGTTTGGGCAACAAAGATTTTTTCTTTCATATTTTTTAAAGGATTTTGTATTTACAAGAGTGATAGAAGCAAAATCACCCATAATCCCAGAGAGTACATATTTCTCATTTGTCCAATGTAGATTCAGTAGTTTGTATTCTTCTTCCCCACAAGTGATCCAAATGTATATACATATATAAACCAATGTGAATGAACACATGCCGATATTAGACACACGGAGGATACCGGCAATGAGAGTAATTTATTTCATAGGTGCTAAATGAACACATAAAAATTCAACTAACATGACGAAACCCCATCTCTACCAAAAATACAAAAATTAGCCTGGGGTGGTGGTGCATGCCTGTGGTTCCAGCTACTAGGGAGGCTGAGGTGGGAGGATCACTTAAACCCAGGAGGTAGAGGCTACAGTGAGTCGTATGCATGCCACAGAGCTCCAGCCTAGTTCACAGAGTAAGACCCTGTCTCAAAAAAAAATTTTTTTTAATTAAACTAAGGATATAAAATCGGTATTATATACTTTTGAATGCAAATGAAAACCGTTTTCGGCTATCCAAGTAAAAGAAAACAATGCTATTTAGTATTCAAATCCTTAACGCTAGTTGATCATTTTCAGAGCGTTATGATGAAACATATATAATGTGAGTCCTGGTCAGTTTTCTAGCTTCTGGCACCAACAACCCCTGTAAGCCAGCCTAGGCTTTCTAGCTAGAGACCACAGGGCCGAATTTGATCTGCGGCCATCGAGTTATTGCTAGTCATTAATCAGACACTCCCGGAGTGTGTCCCTGTATCAGCAACAGAAGAGGGAAGGATGAGTGTGTGCTGCTTTCTCTACAGAATTTATAGCAAATGTGTACGTTCTTCACTATGTGTTCTGAATTCAAGCTTTTCTCATAGTATTCCCTGAGCTGCCATGGTTTCTCCATATTGGTCAGGCTGGTCTCGAACTCCTGGCCTCAGGTGATCCTGGTGAGAATTGCTGGTGAGCGAGAACTCAAGCAGTGGCTTCCCTGAATATCTGGGCTCCAGTTTCAACAATTGGAAGGGCAGTTTCCTCCCCTGTCGAAAAAATGCTGATTGCACTGGTTGATTTTTATCAGTGAGTTCCAAATGCCTCTGTCTTGTGGCTTTCTGGAGAGCCCTAAAAGAGTAGGAAAGCACAAACGCAACTGTCTGAGTAGACATGGTGGCGCCAGGCATGCTCCCATTCTGCCGAAAGCACGGAAGCTCACAGAGACCCTGTAAATATATGACTTCCTCCTAGAAGAAGTGCGCTTGAACAGCAGGGAGAGGGGTGAAAAGAACAAGCTAAGTTTGGTTAAAGGCTTGGATTCCAGTCCTGCTTCTTCCGTTGGCCAGCTGGGTGAGTTAGGTAAGTCGCTATTTACTGAGTGAGCTGGGTAAGCTGCTATTTACTACTTAGGTGAATGGTGTGTCACTATTTATTAGATGTGAGAGTGGGGTAAGTCAGTATTTCTAAGCCAAATTCCTTACCAATAAAATGGAACTCATACAATACCTCCTTCGATGGAATGTTTGTAAAACTTAAACTGAACAAAAGAAAACCCCTCAAATTTTCATTTAAAACTTGTATAAGCTATCAAATGCTTTATAGATGTGATTTTCTTCCTTTTCCTTTTTAAGGCCAATCCTGCTTTTCGATTCGGAGTGTTCTTATTTTTACTGAGGTGCTGGATACATCACCCTCACAGAGCTTTTTTTTTTTTTTTTTTGAGACGGAGTTTTACTCCTCATCCAGGCTGGAGTGGAATGGCACAATCTCGGTTCACCGCAAACTCTGCCTCCCGGCTTCAAGCGATTCTCCTGCCTCAGCCTCTTGACTAGCTGGAATTACAAGCATGTGCCACCACGCCCAGCTAATTTTGTATTTTCAGTAGAGACGGGGTTTCTCCATGGTGGTCAGGCTGGTCTCGAACTCCTGACCCCAGTTGATTGGCCCGCCTCGGCCTCCCCAATGTGCTGGGGTTACAGGTGTGAGCCTCCACGCCCGGCCTCATAGAGCTAATTTTATTCCAATGTATAGAACACCCAGACTTCCTGTTGAGCAGTGATCTACCTCCTTGGTCATGTGTTAGAATTTAATTCCACAGGGAAAGAAAAAGGACTACCTCTCTGTAGTGAAAGGGTGTTAAAAAATGCTAATGGAAATGAGGTCAAATCAGATATAAATGTGAGCTTTTCTTCCCAAAACGAGCTGGAGAGGATTTAGTTTGCTGTATCCCTCAACGGGAGAGAAGCTGGGATGGTGGAGTCTTTTGCTGCAGCATTGCGGGAGGACACAGGGAGATCCGGGATGCAGAAACCCATTCTCCTTGTCCCACCTTGCTCCTGGGCTAGGGGACAGAGTCAAGAGCAGCTGATCTCAACTTTTTTTTTTTTTTTTGAGACGGAGTTTCGCTCTCGTTGCCCAGGCTGAACTGCAGTGTTGCAATCTTGGCTCACTGCAACCTCCACCTCCTGGGTTCAAGTGATTCTCCTGCCTCAGCCACCCAAGTAGCTGGCATTACAGGTGGGGACCACCACACCCAGCTAATTTTTGTATTTTTAGTAGAGACGGGGTTACGCCATGTTGGCCAGGCTGGTCTCCAACTCCTGACCTCAGGTATTCACTCCTGCCTCAGCCTCCCGAAGCTGAGATTACAGGCGTGAGCCACCACACCCAGCTGTCTCAACTATATTTTAACTGTTGTAGCTACCAAATACACCCAGTTAAATTTGAATTTCAGATAAATGATGAATCGTTTTTTAGAATAAGTACGTCCCAAATATTGCTAAATCTAGTCCTCTGAAACTGTTGCCTGAGGCAGAGAAATCATAGAATCACAGATTTTTTTCTTTCTTTCTTAAGAAGAGGGATGACAGAAGTCGAACTAGGCCTCCTCATTTTATGTATGAGAAAAACGAGACCTGGAGAGGTGAAGTTCTCGCCCTCATCAGCAGCAGAGATCCTCCAAAGAACTGATTTTCTATCTACAATAATTTCGTGGCTAATTTTTTTTAAGCTATCTAATACGCAGTACTTTCAATTTTCCTGCGTATTTGCTTAAACCCAGGAAAACAGAGCTGTGATTAGTGGCCACTGTTTTTACACCACAGCCTTTGTGGTTTTGTGGCCAACAGAAACAGCAAGCTTTAAAAGTTTAATTAATGAGTATCCCTTGCTACCTCTGCTGACCACAGGATGTAAGAACGGGAGGGGATTTTGTCTGAGGTCAGCTGTTTACCCGGGTTTCCATCATTACCTACCTTGAGATAATTATGTCATCAAGCATGGGGCAGATTAAAGAGGAAAAGCAAAAATCAGAACCAAAATGCCTACATTTGTTTGATTACAGTCACATCCTTTGCGCTTGGCCTTGGTCGGCCTGCAGACCCAAGGCCACTGCTGTCTCATTCCCCTTCGGTAAGTGGGGTACCTGTGAATATACTCAGGCACTATAGTTGCTCGATTTTGTAGGAGTAGCTGAATTCCAGGAAGATTTGAGACGGGGATTTGTTTGGAAGCAGATTTCTAACTGAAGGTCAAAGCACACAGCAGAAGTTATTGACCAGCCCATGGGAGAAGACTAGAACCTTTGCTGTGCTCAGGGTGAGTACCGGGAGAAAAGATGATATTCAAAAGCTCCAGCTTTATGAATATAAACCAGCCCCTTTTTTTTTTTCATTTCTTTTCAAATATTTTCACCCTGTGCTATGAGACCTTTGGTGCACGCAGAACGTTATAAAAGGAACGCTAGGAGATGAGCTTTGTCTCATCACTTCTTTCTCCCACACTTTGAAGTGGGCCAAAACACTCCGCCTCTGTAATTGGCCAAGACCCAGTGCCTGCAAAGTGTTTTTGGAACGGATATTTATTGTACCCTCATCTGTGACTTGCCTTTAACAGCACACACGGCTCACCAAGGGACTTTCCCCTTCATGTTCAGCAGTTAGCACCGAATCTCCTTGGCAAGGCGCTCAGTGACTGCACAATCTCACACCTGCCAGCACTGGAAAGTTCTGGAAACAGGGACTCTGTGCCAGACATTCTTTGAAGAGAGTGCTTCACTTCATCCAGTTCCTCATTCTCCTGGCCGTCTGACGAATACCATGCTCTTGAACTTGGTTAAACTTTTTGCAGTGTTAGTGTGCACAGAACGCACCCGGGAACTGACGAGGACGCCAAGCCCCGAGGGTTCTCACGCTGGCGCTGCCTTTTGTAAGGCCTCGCTTTGATATCAGGCCTCTCACTTCCCAAAGCGCCCTCAGACCTGGCCTTGCTTGGCTTTTTGTGTTTTGAATGTTTGCCTTGTGCCAGGCTTCGTGCTAGGCATTTTCCTCGATGTTTTCTCATGTGATCCTTCTGACTATTCTATGAGTGGATTCTGGGAAGGTACCTACCATACAGATGGAAAAACTTGAAGATCAGACAGTGGAATGTTCTAGAGTTCAAAGTCGACCTTTTTCTGGAGTACATATAACCTATGCTAAATTCTGCGCTCCGGTTATAAAAATAAATATTTCATTAACTAGAGTGAACCCAAGAGAGTGATGCAAAATATGAGAGATATCTCGTAGTTTAAAAACAATGACTAGACTGGGCGCGGTGGCTCACGCCTGTAATCCCAGCACTCTGGGAGGCCAAGGCAGGTGGGTCACCTGAGGTCAGGAGTTCAAGACCAGCCTGGCCACCAACCCCGTCTCTACTAAAAATACAAAAAAATTAGCTGGGCGTGGTGGCAGGCGCCTGTAATCCCAGCTATTCAGGAGGCTGAGGAAGGAGAATCACTTCAACCCAGGAGCTGGAAATTGCAGTGAGCCGAGATTGTGCCACTACACTCCAGCGTGGGCTACAAGAGCGAAACTCCATCTCAAAAATAAACAAACAAATAAATAAAAACAATGACTAGTAACACCTATGCCCATGCATGGCCTCTTTATTCCTGGACAAGGGTCTGGCCTATATCCAGCCTTTCAGTTGGATACTGCAGATTGAAACTAAAGGGAGGGTGCGGGGTGCTTCTGCTGTGAGCTCTTCAAACACCCTCCAACTTCCCTGTCATATTTGTCATGCTCTATTAAAACTGCTGATTGTGAAAATTAACTTCATGTGATATTTTACAGAAGTAACATAATACAAGGTATGGGGGAAAAAGGTAATTATCCACCTGATCCCCTCTCCCTATGGAAACTAGATTAATATTGTGCTAGGCGTCTGTACACACATTTCTCCTTCATCTTATAAAGACATACACGCTTATGCATATATTTATGAGTTTGTTGGCTTCTTTTCGACTAAAAGAGACTCATATTGCTTTTATTACTCTATAACTTTATTTCTTTATTTTGCTTAATAATGCATCATATTATTAGATGATTTAGTATAGGAGAGAAAAAGTAATATACTTTCCTCACTCATTGCAAGGTTTATGGCTGAGACCCCTAAAACAACAGCAACAAACAGATTAACAAAGAAAAAGCATAACACATTTACTGAAATTCATTTGTATGTTGACTTCAGAGCCTTCAGGAATGAAGACCCAAAGACTGTTTTTGTGACAGAGTGAGACTCTGACACTTAGACTGGATTGCAGTGGCGCAATCTGAGCTCACTGCAAACTCTGCCTCCTGGTTTCAAGCAATTCTTCTGCCTCAGCCTCCTGAGTAGCAGGGATTATAGGCATCCGCCACCATGTCCAGCTAATTTTTGTGTTTTTAGTAGAGATGGGGTTTCACATGAGGGCCAGGCTGGTCTCGAACTCCTGACCTTGTGATCTACCCTCCTTGGCCTCCCAGAGTGCTGGGATTACAGGCATGAGCCACCATGCCCAGCCCGAAAACTGTTTTTTTATACTTAGATTAGTGGAAGGGGCAGTTATGACTGGATGGAATGTGACCTAACGGTAATAAACTGGGGGAAACTTAGTAAGACCTGTTGGTTCAGATTCTTCTCTGTGTATTCATTCTTTTCCTTCAGGCACAGGACACAATACAGGTCACATGAGGGTCCTCAGGGAGGGAAAAGGTCAGCGACATCTTCCTGCTTTTGCTGTTTTCACAAATGCCCAGGTGCCGTATTTCAGGGTATTTCCTGCAACCATCATTAGGATATTCCTGAGTCTAATTTTTCCCTAATTTCTTTACGCATATATTAAAGAATACATTTAATAGCACTGTCAACCTAAAAGGAAAACGCTGAGGCAAAATTAATACAAGTAGAGAGTTTATTTCGGCCAACCTTTTAGGACTGCAACCTGGTAGCATAGATTCAAATTGCCCTTACTGTATACACTCCCATCAGCAGCAGTTAAAAGGGAGGGTTTTTTTTTTTTTTTTTTTTGAGACACAGTTTTGCTCTTGTCGCCCAGGCTGGAGTGCAATGGCGCGATGTCAGCTCACTGCAACCTCCACCTCCCAGGTTCAGCAATTGTGCCCCCTCAGACTCCCAAGTAGCTGGGATTACAGTCATGTGGCACCACGCCCAGCTAATTTTTTATATTTTTAGTAGAGATGGGGTTTCTCCATGTTGTTCAGGCTGGTCTCGAAATCCTGACCTTGGTGATCCGCCAGCCTCGGCCTCCCGAAGTGCTGGGATTACAGGCGTAAGCCACCGCACCCAGCTTCTTTTTTCTTTTTGAGACAGAGTCTCACTCTGTTGTCCAGGCTAGAGTGTAGTGGTTCGATCTTGGCTCATTGCAACCTCCGCCTCCTGGGTTCAAGTGATTCTCCTGCCTCAGCCTCCCCAGTAGCTTAGACTACAGGCACCCGCCACCACACCCAGCTAATTTTTGTACCTTTAGTAGAGACAAGCATGTCACCATGTTGTCCAGACTGGTCTTGAACTTCTGACCTCAGGTGATCTGCCCACCTCGACCCCCCAAAGTGCTGGGATTACCGGTGTGAGTCACCACACCTGGCCCAAAAGTGAGTGTTTAAAGGGAAAGGAGAGACAGTTCCTGAGATGTTTACCAAAAATTTACATTAAAATCACATAAGCTGTTGATTGGCTATGCATCGCGTGTCGTTCTTTGTTCCGCGGATTCCAGAAACTTAAAGACAATGGTGAGGCAGCTAGCTGGGAAAAAAATGACTTGAAACAATTGCCTCCAGGTATGGGGTGGGAGGCTTGACGGAAATCTTCTACTCAGGCCTCTCTGGGCCTTCAGCCCTCACAATGAATGCATAAATATCCCATGATGTGGCTGTACCTAATTCATCTTTTGATCTCTTCGTTTCTAGTTTTTTGCCACTGTGAACAAAGCTGCAATCAACACTGTTGAATGTGTGCCCTTAAACACCATTTCTATGGCATAAATTCCCTGAAGTGCTGAGTTAAAGTATATGTGCATTTTATTTTTTAATCGATGTGCCCAAATTACTTTCCTGAAAGGCCGTAACAACACTTCACATTTCAGCCGGCAAGATGAATACCTGCGCACCCTTCTAGTCCACACTGTGGTTGGCATTAGGTGTTGTGGCTTCTTTGTTTAGTCTGTCTACGGGGTGTAAAGTGGTACCTCGTTGTTATTTTAATTGCATCTCCCTGGCTTCTGGGGTGGTTGGACATCTTTTCATGTTTCTTTACCATTTCAAGTTGCTTTACAATTTAAAGTTGCTCTACATTGAATTCCCTGCAATTGCTTGATTTTCTCTCCCTAGAATATAAGCTCACCAGGGCAGGTCCCAAATGTGTCTTACTACTCCGGTTGTTATTTCTGCTTCCTAAGGTAGTTTACAGCAAATAGTAAGTGCTCAATAAAAAGTTGTTCAACAAATGAGTGAATATCCTTTAACACAGCAACTCTTCCCCAAAGAGCTACAGCTATGCTCCAGATAACCTTTCAGTCAACAATGGACTACATATACTACAGTGGTCTCATGAGATTATAATAGAGCGGAAAAATTCCTGCCACCTAGTGACATTGTAGCCATCACAACATCATAGCACAAACATAACTCACGTGTTCGTGGTGACGCTGATGTAAACAAACCTACTGTGTCGCCAGTCGTGTAAAAGTGTAGCACATACAATTATGCACAGCACGTAACTGATTACAAGAATAAATGACTATGTTGCTGGTTTATGTGTTTACTATACGTTTTATTATTTTAGAGAATACTTCCACTTACATTTAAAAGAAAAGTTAACTGTAAAACAGCCTTGGGCAGGTCTTTTAGGAAGTGTTCTAGAAGTCACTGTTATTTTAGTAGACTGGCATGTTATCGCCCCTGAAGACGTTCCTGGTGGACCAGATGCGGAGGAAGAAGACGGTGGTATTGATGATCCTGACTCTGTGTAGACCTAGGCCCATGGGTATGTGTCTTCGTTTTTAACAAAAAAGTTTAAAAAGTAAAAAAATCAAAACCAAAAAATTTTGTAAATAGAAAAATGCTTCTAGAATAAGGTTATACAGAAAGAAAATATTTTTCTTATAATGTGTTTGTGTTATAAGTTAAGTGTTCCTACAAAAGAGCCAAAAAGTTTTTAAAAAATTAAAAAGATTGTGTAGTAAAAAAGTTACAATAAGCTAAGGTAACTTATTATTAAAGAAGGAAGGCCAGGCACAGTTGCTCACGCCTATAATCCCAGCACTTTGGGAGGCCAAGGCAGGCGGGTCACCTGAGGTCAGGAGTTCAAGACCAATCTGGCCAACATGGTGAAACCCCACTTCTACAAAAATAGAAAACTTAGCCGAGTATAATGGCTGGTGCATGTAATCCCGGCTACTCGGGGGGCTGAGATAGGAGAATTGCTTGAACCCGGGAGGTGGAGGTTGCAGTGAACTGAGATCACACCATTGCACTCCAGCGTGGGGGACAGAGTGAGACTCCGTCTCTAAATAAATAAATAAATGAATAGGCCAGGCGCAGTGGCTCATGCCTGTAATCCCAACATTTTGGGAGGCTGAGGCCGGTGGATCACCTGAGGTCGGGAGTTCAACACCAGCCTGACCAACACGGAGAAACCCCGTCCCTACTAAAATTAGCCAGGCGTGGTGGTGCATGCCTGTAATCCCAGCTACTAAGGAGGCTGAGGCAGGAGAATCTTTTGAACCTGGGAGGTGGAGGTAGCAGTGAGCTGAGATTGTGCCCTTGTACTCCAGCCTGGGTGACAAGAGCAAAACTCCGTCTCGAAAGAAAGGAAGGAAAGAAGAAACGAAGGAGGGAAGGAAGAAAAGAGGGAGGGAGGGACGGAGGGAGGGAGGGAGGGAGGGAGGAGGGAAGAGAGGGAGGAAGGAAGGAGGGAGGGAAGGAAGGAAGGAAAAAAGGAAGGAGGGAAGGAGGGAGGGAAGGGAAGGAGAGAGTGAGGGAAGGAAGGAGGCAAGAGCGGGAGGAAGGAAGGAAGGAGGGGAGAGAGGGAGGGAGGGAAGATTTTTTTTTTGCAAATGTAGTGTAGCCTAGGTGTAGTGTTTATAAAGTCTACAGTGGTGTACAGCGGTGTCCTAGGCCTTCGCATTCACTCACCACTCACTCACTGACTCACCCAGAGCAACTTCCTGTCCTGCAAGCTCCATTTATGGTAAGTACCCTGGAGAGATGGGCCATTTAAAATCTTTTATATCATATTTTTACTGTACTTTTTCTATGTTTAGCTGTACAAATACTTCCCGTGTGTTAGATTGCTTGGCATATTCAGTATGGTAACGTGCTGTGCAGGTTAACAGCCGGGGAGCAGTAGACTGTGCCACGTAGCCTGGGTATGCGGCGGGTTCTGCCAGAGCTTTGTGCGAGTACATTCTATGATGCTTACACAGTGACGAAGTTGCCTCATGATGCATTTCTCAGAAGGTATCTGTGGCATTAAGCGACACATGGCTGTATATTAAAGAAATAATAACGGTTGTGCGCGAGAATTTATTCACAAGAATGTCCATTATAACATTGTAACTGGAAACAAATGAGAAGTTTTGATAAATAAAGTTATCAAATAAAATAATGATATTTGATGCAGAAAGAAATTAATAATCATGACTATAACGGCTAACTTTTATTTCATGGATACTTTTAGGGAGTGTGTTAAGAGTTTTTAGTAATTTTTTTCTTATTTAATCCTCATAATATATTGTTTTAAAAAGCAATTATAACACCGTATGGACAATATAATCCTAATCACTTCAAGAAACGCTTCTATAAGCATAGATCAGTAACTGGAAAGAGACACACCAGATCATCTGTGGTGGTTTATCTGTGTGAATAAAAAAGTACAGAGCATTTTTATTTTCTCTTTTCCTTATACCTACTTGTATTAAGACTTCTCCACATTTTGTAATAAGAAAAAGAGGCCGATGTGGTGGCTCACACACCTATAATCCCAGCACTTTGGGAGGCCGACATGGGCAGATCACTTGAGGCAGGAGTTTGAGACCAGCCTGGCTAACATGGTAAAACCCCATCTCTACTAAAAATACAAAAATTAGCCAGGCTTGGTGGCACAATCCTATAATCCCAGCTACTCAGGAGGCTGAGGCATGAGAATTGCTTGAACCCGGGCGGAGGAGGTTTCAGTGAGCCAAGATTTTGCCACTGCACTCCAGCCTGGGCAATAGAGAGACTCCATCTTAAAAAGAAAAGAGAAAGAACCTAAGAAAAGCTATCCCTTAACAATAGCCTCATATTTTGTGGTTTCTTCCTGTTGCTTTTAATAAGTATGTACATATATGACACATGTATGAGAATCTATATGTACATATTTAGAGACCTGTCTTTCCCTCTCTCTTTACATATATACGTGTGTATATATATGTGTGTGTATGTATAAATATACTTTTTTTTTAACCAAGTAAAGTTTGCAATAAAGCTGGTAATAATGCAACAGCTCATTGCCACCTCATTTTTCCTAGATAATATATGTCCTGGGCCTTGTTTCCCCGTGAATGAGGTATATTTGCCTCCTCCGTCTTTTGGAGTTGGCCCAAGGGGCCATGAATCATTCTGTCTGGAGCCCGGAGGGCACCCTCAGGCAACTGGTGAAAGTGGAGCAAGCGGGCCTGGTCGGGCAATGATGAAGGTGGCGTCCACCTGGCTGGAAGCAGGCGCAGGCCCCGTCTCGGGATGGAGAGTGCCATTTCCCGCCTCACTGGCCTGAGCCTCAGGTGAGGCCCCCACCTGCCCCTCACACCCCCAAAGCAGTTCTTTCTGCTAATGCAACATGACACGGAATGAGGTTTTTCTCTCACTGGAAATGGAAACTGGAAATGCACTGGAATCCAGAGAGCGGAACTGAATTAGCAGCTGTCGAGGGCAGAGTGCAGGAAAGACTTCCGTTTGCAGCAACACCACTGCTGAGAAAAACCACCTAAATCAATAAAACAAACACTGAAATTTAAAATCCACACATCCTGCCGGGTGTGGTGGCTCACGCCTGTGATCCCAGGACTTTGGGAGGCCGAGGTGGGCGGATCGTCTGAGGTCAGGAGTTCGAGACCAGCCTGGCCAACATGGTGAAACCCCATCTCTACTAAAAATACAAAAATTAGCCAGGCTTGGTGGCTGGCACCTGTAGTCCCAGCTACTCAGGAGGCTGAAGCAGGAGAATTGCTTGAACCCAGGAGGCAGAGGATGCAGTGAGCCGAGATCGCGCCATTGCACTCCAGGCTGGGCGACAGAGTGAGACTCCATCCCAAAATAAAATAAAATAAAATAAAATCCACACATTCTACTCTGGTTCTCCTAAGTTTTACCCCAAATTCTCTTTCCGTGTGACAGCAACCTCAACGGAAGTGGTCACAAGCAGGTTGCCTCCCTCCCCCTCCTCAGAAAACTCATGTGCTGATTTCATTGGTGTTGATTTAATCTCTTTGTAAGGCACTGGTAGACATCAGGCAAAATCCAGGGCCAGGCCGGGAACTCAAGGAATGCTGTACTGAGACACAGTGTGAAGGCCACAAGGTCAATTCCCGAGAGAATCAGCCTAGAAGCCTGGGTGTAAGCATGGAAACCGGCCGAGCCCTGCTGATCTCCCTGGACCCCTGGAGGAGGAAGCCCAGCGCCCCTTCCTTCTCTGGACCTTTCTGGCAGCCCACTGCCAGGGCACCACCAGGCCCCTGCTGTGAGTCGAGGTCAGGAACCAATGAAAATTAGCTTGGCCTTGGCAGTATGTATATGTTTTGCTATCAATAGTCTTAAAATTGAACTTCCTGTTCTCAAGAGACCTAGGTATGGGAACTGGGCTTGCCATAACTGTCTATACCTCCCTTGGCACGGTCATTATCCCATTGTGTCCAGGTGCTTGGCTAGAGAAGTGGGGACGGAGCTCTTTTGTGTACTGGGTCGTCATTCATTCTCAGTTGCTTCTTCCTTTCATCAGTGCAGCCCTTCTGCTCATCCTCCTTCAAAAAGACCATTAGCAGGCACAGTGGCTCACACCTGTAATCCCAGCACTTTGGGAGGCCGAGGTGGGCCGATCACGAGGTCAGGAGTTCAAGACCAACCTGATCAACATAGTGAAACCCATCTCTGCTAAAAATACAAAAATTAGCCAGGCGTGGTGGTGAGTGTCTGTAATCCCAGCTACTCAGGAGGCTGAGGCAGGAGAATCGCTTGAACCCGGGAGGCAGAAGTTGCGGTGAGCTAAGATCACGCCACTGCACTGCACCCTGGGTGACAGAATTGAGACTCGGTCTCAAATAAATAAATAAATAAAATAAAAATAAAAAGATCCTGCCCATTTTCTTGTGTTTTTTTTTTTTATTTGCCAAAGCAATCTATTATAGGGGAGAAAACATTTCTTCTTTCTAGGTTCATGGCTGGGATCCCTAAAACGAAAGACAGATGAATAAGAGAAAAGCATTACCAAATGTATTCAATACTATGTAAGTTTTCCATGACACGGGAGCCTTTAGAAATGGAAACTCGAAGAAACAGAGAAACCTGTGCATTTTTATGCTTTTGTTTGATGACGAATGGACAGTGTGTAGAAGTGAGATTGGACAAAAAGGCGGTACTATCTAATGGAAATCAACTGAGGGGAACCTAGCAAGCCCTGTTTGTTTAGCGTCTTCTCTGTGGTTTTCTGTCTTTGGAGCTAAGGACACTCCTTTCCTCTGGGTATAGGAAACGCACCTCTTACATGAGAGTCTTCTGACCCACTTCAGGAGGTCAGAGAATTCTTTTGTGGCTGGCTTCAGGGGAAGAGGGCAGGAGAGGGTCAGAGAGACCTTCCTGATGCTGCTGCTTTCTCAAATGCCAAAGTGTCATATTTTGGGGCAGCATGTTCTGAACCTCATTACTGCCACCTGTCCTCCACCAGACCTGACAGTGGGCCCCTCCTGACTCCCCTGGCACAGAGTTGCAAAGACAGGAAGGATCCATCCCCGCCACAAAGGAGAAGTGACACAGGAGTCCGTGATGGAACCCGGGAGGCAGGTGCAGAAGCGGCCAGCTATCCCCAGAAAGCCTCCCAGACACCCAGAGCGGGACAGCTGTCAAGTCAGCCGGACCTAGCACACAGTTTGTTGTTGCTACTGAAGATCCAGAGACAAGGTGCTGGAGCCAGCTCATCCTTGCTCCTGAAAGCAGATGATTCGTTTTCAGGAAGTCTGGGAGCCAACTGAATTCTCACTGGGGTCTTTCAAGCAGCTCTAGTGGGATGTTAAAACGCGCACTCTGAATGAAGAGACCCCCAGACAGGCTTTGTGTGAGCAACATGGCTGGTTATTCACCTGGGTGGTTATTCACCTCAGGGGATCTGAGGCTGAAAAGTGTGTCAGCAAAGGGCGGTGGGATAGGAGTTGAGTTTTATAGGTTTGGGGTGGGCAGTGGAAATTTACAGAAGTTATAGTTGGCAGTTTTTTGCAAGCTGGGAGGGGGTCGTAGGGTGTGCAGTCAGGAGGTTGGGCCAAGGTCGGTTACAAAGTCCAATGCCCTGGTCAATTGAGGCAGGAATAAGAAATAATAGAAGAAGGTCTCAGGTTAGGTAGGCGCCCCAGGGGTGGATCGTTCTTCCTTCCAGCTACCTCAGGTTTTCTAATTCCGGAAGGCCCTCCAGAGGTGTACGTGCGGTTCATGGGTCGCCATGCCGTCCACAGTGCGGCCAGAACTTAAAAGGGAGTGTTGTGGAAATCAGCTGATATTGCTACAAATAGGGCTCTTTGTTTGTTTGTTTGAGAGTCATTGCTAAACGGGCCACAACGGTGAGTCCAATAGTGCTGGCCGGGTAGGGTGAGGCCTGGGTTCCCCTCCCAGCCTTGCACTCACCAGCTATAAGACACTAGGGAAGTTCCTTAACCCCTCTTTGCCCATATTTCTTTCTCTGCAGGATGACAGGACCTAAAGGAGAATGAAATGAGTTAATCTACTTTAAAGAAATGGGTCTGGCACAATGTGTTTTCCATTATTATCTGCTTTTAATACCTTAGGATGCAAACTAGATTGCGAAGCACTGATTTTTAAAAAAACAAAACAAAACCCCAAACACCTGTGTGCTTAACAAAGTAGCTTCAGATGTGGCAAACTGAAGACATCGAGGTGCTAGAACTTTTCAAAGGGAGCCACAAAAATGAGCAGAAACACAAAAACAAGTATTCACCAAATGGACGTAAAAGAAATCAGGTTGGGAGAAGATGTAAATTTAAAAAGGCATCTTGAGTATAGTGGCTTCATCTGCTGATTCCACCCCAATGCACATAAGTAAGAATGGAAACACAGGAAATCATAGTTACCTGATAGACTTTTACGTTTTTTATGGCGTCTCACTCTGTCACCCGGGCTGGAGTGCAGTGGCATGATCTTGGCTCACTGCAACCTCTGCCTCCTGGGTTCGAGCAATTCTGCCTCAGCCTCCTGAGTAGCTGGGATTACAGGCACATGCCACCACAGCCAGCTAATTTTTATATTTTTTGTAGAAATGGAGTTTCATCACATTGGCCAGGCTGGTCTTGAACTATTAACCTCAAGTGATCCGCTGGCCCCGGCCTTCTAAAGTGCCGGGATTACAGGTGTGAGCCTCTGCGTCCCGTCCTGATAGAGCTTTAAAGTCCATTTGGGAAGCTGAAATCGTTCAGAGCAATTATTCAGATGCTTTTGCTGTTTTTAGACAAAACCCTGAGAACAGTAATGCGCAGATGCAGAAACCTCATAGCTTCTCAAAGCTGCAAAGCTACTGTCAGAGCCGAACGTTCCTGTGAAGAAAGGGAAATCGATAAACACCCAGGTTTTTTCCCACATGAAAAAAAGTTCTCTTTTGTCCAAGGCTTCATTGACGGAAGTCGTTCCAGGCAAATATTGTAATTTGGCCTTCTGTTTCCCGCTTTCGTTCTTAGTGCACTGGGCCCCCTGCCTCTTTTTACACTCCGTAACTTAAGATATTCATCGTTTCAGGGACAGACTTTGCCAGGAGCATTTTGGTTTCAGACAGAAAACAAAAATAGATGCGCTTCGAAAACGATCCAAGTGTTGTTATGTTTCTGACTTTTTTTCATCCTCCCAACCATTTTAAAAGAAATTCCTGCTGTTTGAAATAATCACCTGAGTCTCCTGAGAAGCTTTAAATCAATTAAACAGATTCCTGGTGTCGCTGAGGCCCTCTGCATATCTGGGTAGCCTATAAGCAACACAGTGAAGCCAGAGGTAATAATCGGACAGCGCTTGACAGGAGTCAGGATATCTTTTTGCCCCCTAGAAGACACCACATCTCAAAGTTGCTTTGATAATATCACTTCTTGCCAGGATGATGCTTCCAGCACAGTTTTGTTGAAAAATGCCTTTTGTGCTGACAAGATCACGTGGGCTTTGACTCTAACCTTGTTTTCTCACAGTTAATAAATTAGAAGAAAGCAGAGCTGGAGGATACTCCAAAGACATACACTTTCTTTTCCATGATTATCTATGGTGTAACGTCCCTGAGAACATGGACGGCGGCTTACTACTGTTACGTGATCATCTGGGTACCCAGGAGCCATCAGGCTCTGAGCACAGACTTCTGTCTGGACAGGTAACTTTGGGGCACTGAAAGGCCAACTATGAAGCAGTGCTCAAATGCGTGACAGTAAAACATCTTCTGCCTGAAAAACACGCTGTCACTGTTTCTTTATGTCTACAAAAACCACTTCTGCATCTAGAAGCAAAGGTGGGCTTTCTATGCCAACATCAGAAGGGCACAGCGAAATGGTCAAAATGGATGCATCTTATACATATGTATTTGTAATTTGGCTGGTTTCAGAAATTATTTGGACAGGTCTCACAAATATATCAAATGTAAAACACGTTTGCTTTTTAAATTGTGGTAAAAGATACATAACATAAAATGTACCACCTTAACCATTCTTAAGTGTACGGTTCAATACTGTCAGGTATCTTGACACAATTGTGCAAACAATCTCTACAACTTTTTCAATTAGCAGAATAAAAACTACGTCCATGGATGACTCCCCATTAACAAGTTTTTTATTGTTCTTGTTGTTTTGAGACAGAGTCTTGATCTGTTGCTTAGGCTGGAATGCAGTGGCATGATCTTGGTTCGCCACAGCCTGCGTCTCCTGGGTTCAAACGATTCTTATGCCTCAGCTTCCTGAGTAGCTGGGACTACAGGCATCTGTAATCATGCCCAGCTAGTCTTTTTTTTTTTTTTTTTCATATTGTTAGTAGAGATAGGGTTTGTCATATTGGCCAGGCTGGTCTCGAACTTCTGGCCTCAAGTGATCCGCCCACCTTACCCTCCCAAAGTGCTGGGATTACAGGCAACAAGTTGTTTCTTAAAATAAGTTTGCATATTACTTAATTAAAATGTAAAAGTACTTAAAAAAATTAAGCAAAATATAATGACCTTAGCTATTCTTTTTAAAGAAGGCTTTTGAATTGGAAAATTTTCCAAGTCAATCTGACCATTGCAACCAATCTGACAATTACTTTGGATAGAATAAAAAAGGCCCATAGTCAACAGCAGAATAAAGTCTGTAACTTTAGCACATAAAATACACTTGGCAAGGTCCAGTACGTTGCAAGAGCTGGGCCACTTGTTTCCCAGAAGGCCCTCTGACAGCCGACGAGAAGGGAGAAAGGCAAGCGGCTACAGAGGGTCAACAGCGAATTGGCTACTGCTCTCTGGACACCAGGAAAAATAGGAGCTTCAGGAAAGGCAGTGACTGAAGGGTGCTGGCAGGAGTACACCTGGATTAAGACAGAAAGCTGGCAGTGAATGGGAATGGTATGGCTCAGGGCAGGAGTCTAAGGGAACTAGAGGGTCCTTCTGGAGCTCACGGATGAAGAGATGGTGTGTAAGTTGCTTGACCCAGGCTGGGGGCAGGGATGAAGACAAACCAAAGGATCCTGACGATAGATTCTAGGGCAGCAAACTCTAGATTCTAAAACTCTGATTCTGAATTGGAGCTAGGTCATGAGAGAATGATGCATCAAAGAGGTACAATTCATCTCCAAAAAGAACTTTCCTGATACCCAAACTAGCGAGGAGAAGAAACAAACTCACCTTCAAATCTGTCTCTGAGTTAAGTACCTGTAATCTAATCCAAATGGATGAGTTATATTTCCATAGTCTTCATTCCATAATATGCACGGCACTTTAAAGGCGCCAAGATTATATCCTAAGGAGGAAAATCCTTTGGATGCTGGCGCCATAATCTACTAGAAGAAAATAGAGAGAATGTCTGCTAAATTCAGGCATAAACAGAGATGAAAATCTGTCTCTTAGGATTGATGGCATGGATAGCGTGGAAGAGAAACTTTTCATGGGTTCTCATAAGATGCTTTTAGATTCATGGAAGAGAAACAGTCAAATGTGGATGTTCCTGACAGCATCTCACAGCTTTACTTGGAAGAATTTTAGCAGTGTTTCCTGAAATTTGGAGAGTTTTCAAGCACGTTCCATGGCAGTTTTATAACGCTCTATCCTACAGAGCTAGAATATTACTCTTTCTCAGACCTTTTTTTCTTTTTTTTTTTTTTTTGGCCTGGTCTCCCTCTTGCCCAGGCTGGAGAGCAGTGGCATGATCTTGGCTCACAGCAACCTCTGCCTCCCGGAGTCAAGCGATCCTCCCACCTCAGCCTTCTGAGTGGCTGGGACTACAGGCACGTGCCACAACGCCTGGCTAATTTTTATAGTGTTTGGTAGAGACAGGGATTTCACCATGTTGCCCAAGCTGGTCTTGAACTCCTGGGCTCAAGTGATCCACCCATCTTGGCCTCCCAAAGTGCTAGGATTACAGGCATGAGCCACCATGCCCGGCCTCTTTCTTATATCTTACGGAAATATTGTCATTGTACTTGAGCTGTAATAGGTGCCCTGGTGGAGTGGAGGAAGCACTGGTGTTAGGTTCTAGTGCTTCCATTATTTATTAGCTTATGCAACACTGGGCAAATCATTGTAACATGAGGGAGATCATACTGCCTCATGAAAATCATCAGAAGGGAGGCTGGGTGCGGTGGCTCACGCCTGTAATCCCAGCACTTTGGGAGGCCGAGGCAGGCAGATCACGAAGTCAAGAGATGGAGACAATCTCGGCCAATGTGGTAAAACCCTGTCTCTACTAAAAATAGAAAAATTAGCCGAGTGTGTTGGTGGGTGCCTGTAGTCCTAGCTACTAGGGAGGCTGAGGCAGGAGAATCATTTGAACCTGGGAGGCAGAGGTTGCAGTAAGCCAAGATCATGCCACTGCACTCCAGCCTGGCGACAGAGGCTCCATCTCAAAAAAAAAAAAAATCATCAAGACACCTACATGGGCGATAAAATATAACATTTAAAAATATAGAAGGAGAGCTCAGTTAGAAAGAAAATAAGGGAAACCCCAGGTGCAAGAAATGAAAGAAACCACAGCCAGAAGAAAGAGCAGAAGCGAGTGGAGAAGCAGCCGCTTGGGATTTCACTGGGTTTCCAGAGTTTTTACAGGCAGAGCGATGATATTTTAGTGCTCATGGAGACCAAGCCTTTGCCTATGGAAGGGGATGGAAGGGCGAAGTCCTGAAAAGGAGCTGTATTGCTTTGCTAGGGCTGCCGTGAAAAAATACCACAGACTGGGTGGCTCAGATGACAGAAAGGTATTTTCTCACAGTTCGGGAGGCTGAAAGTCCAAGATCAAGGTGTGGGCAGGTTTGGTTTCTCCTGCGGCCTCAGTCCTTGGCTTACCGACGGCCACCTTCTCGCAGTGTCCTTCCACAGCCTTCCCTGTGCGTGTGCACCTGACTGGTGGCTCTTTTTCTTTGTTTAAGAATATCAGTCATATTTGATTGGGGCCTACCCGCAGGCCCTATTTGCAAATGCAGCCGCACATTCTGAGGTCATGGGGGTTAGGCCTGCCACATACACATTTTGGCAAGGATACAATTCATTCCACATCAGGGGCCAAGAAAAACCCTACGCGTAGGCCTAGAAAGTCAGCATCAAGGCATAAGAAATCTTACCCCTTATCAAAAGTCTTAGGTGGGGTGGCCAGGCACAGTGGCTCATGCCTATAATCCCAGCACTTCGGGAAGCCAAGGCGGACAAATGGCTTGAGCTCAGGAGTTCGAGGCCAGCATGGGCAACATAGTGAGACCCTGGGGCACAGTGGCGAGCACCTGGCATCCTAGCTACTTTGCAGGCCAAGGTGGGAGTAGCACTCGAGCCCAGGAATTCAAGACTGCAGTGAGCTGCGATCACACCACCGCACTCCAACTGTCCCCAGAAGAGATTCAGGCAGATTTAGCGATCCCATCTGAAAAAAAGACAATAGAGTCATTGAACGCAACAGACTGATGGTTCTCAAAGTGTGTTCCCGAGACCAGCAATCAGCATCACCTGGGAAATTGTGAAAAATGCACATTCTCAGGCCCTGTCCCAGATCTCCTGAATCAGAAACCCTGGAGTGAACTCCAGTGGGGCTTCTGTTTTAAGAAGCCCTCCAGAGAATTGCGATGGCTGCAGAAATGTGAGAAGCATTGCAATGAAGGAATTCGCTTCCCAGAAACCGCAGATCCCAACACCTCCAGACAATAGTTCCTCCCCTCCTCCCCCCGAAGCCACCAGCTTAGATGCTGATGACATCACACACACTCTCCCCTCCCCTTCCCCGATGGCATTATGGTCAAATCCCCAGTCACTTTCCTAATTCCCAGCGAGGCTTTCTCCTTGGCTCCCTGGCCCTCTCTGACCTCTCCCCAGGGCCTGGCACATCGCAGGTGCTCAATGCATTTTGACTGAATGAAAGCATAAAGTAGAGCTGTGTGTGTTGTGGAAGTACGTTCTAAAAAAAAGCATCTCACCCTGCATCTGCTATTTAAAATGAGGGTGGTGGGCTGCTACGCCCAACGCGGCTAAATCCAGAAAGCATAACCGTGAGAAAAAGAAAGCAACTTCGCAGGCGTTCCTTGGCTCATCAGAGGCTGTCATCTCCCTGTGTCTCCACATCTCCTCCCTCTGTACACGTCTGTTTCTTCACAGGGCATTCTTTCTGTAAGGATCCCAGTCATAGGGACCCACCTGCTCCAGTGTGACCACATCATAGCCTACCTGATTACATTGGCAATGGGCCTTTTTCCAAATAAGCTTATATTTTGAGGCCTTGGGGGTTAGGATTTCAACACATGAATTTGTGAACATATGGATTCAACATATGAATTTGTGGTTAGGGGAGAGAAGTATACAATTCAGCCCATACGGGATACATACAGTATCATAGGTTAAATTTCAAATTATATAAAAATACTTAAGACACATGAATGCATAGTGAAATTACAAAAACGTGAATGGGAAGAAAAGACCAACTTTAGCATAAAGCTTCTTTCCGAAGAGGGAGAAAAGGAGGGAAATGGTATCAGGAAGAGACCTGGAAAGGAGATGCAACTGTATTTTTTTACATTCAGTTCTTTTACAATATGAAGCAAATAAGCTAAATGTCAACATTTGTTCTGCGCCCATGGTGAGGATTATTTCATTCTCTGCTTCCCCCCTGCCCCCTGCTGCATGTCTGAAATATTTTAAAGGAGTTTGTTTATTTATGTGAGAAAATAACATTCGGGAAGAAATGTTCCTTGATCTAATAAACACTGCACATTAGGACATGCTCAAATACAAGTTGACATTAATTTTGTCCAGGTAAAGACATCAAAGGGCGCCAACAGGGAGGTGGCAATGAGAAAAAGGACGATTATAAAGGGTTGGAACCAAGAGCCAGCCCAGGCTGCAGGGTGATGGCTGTGTCCCATGTCAGGCCGCCAGTCACAGGAATTGGGAGATCAGGTTAACACAGGCAAAGAGGACAACAATGTCGTGAAGGAAGGGGACACTGCCAAGGTCAGCGGAAAGGCAAGGTGCAGCGTAGGTGAGACCCAGGCGAGCTGGTTCTGGAAATGCGGTCCAAATAGACAGGCATCCAAGGTTCAAACTTGCTCCAGGAATAAGCCAAAATTCGTTGCCAGAATAGGAATTCCATTCTGTCAAGCAGGACTGGGTTAGAAATTTTGCCTTAGAGCTCGAGGGAGGAGGTTGAATGCCTACGCCTTCATGACTGATGCTTGGAAAACGAGTGACTGCAATTTAGCAGAGGTCCCAAACCAACTGCGCCCTGGGTGGTCACAGTTTTCTCTGCAGCCAAGGGCTGGAGAAGATAGAGGGGGAGCAGGGAGGTGGGATGAGCCCTGAGCCATCTCTGCCTAGTTGGAGGGGCTTTGCCAGTTGCCAGGACAGAAAGAAGCACTTTACTTCCGCGCATTATTCTCATTAAGTCCTTGTCACAGCCCAGTGGCATCCACCCAGTAACACAAGGCCCGTGGCTGGCAAAACCGCCATCAGATCCCAGCCTTTTTGATTCCAGGGCCCGCAGTCTCAGTCCCCGTGTTTTATGTCCCCTTTTCATTCACATCAGAAATAAGTATTTGTTGATGACTCCTTAAACAGTGAGGAAAATACATATATTGAGTGTCAATCTGATTCTGTTTTAGGGGCCAGAGATACAGCATTGAACAAGTCTGATAAACTCTCCATTTTCATGTGTTCTAGAAAGCAGCTCACCATTCCCATCCTAAATACTGTATCAAATGTAGGATCAGAGGATTTTTAGAACATGCTTCCATAAGCTTAGCTTGACACTTTTTTTTAAAAGCGTGTGTGGGCTGGGCACGGTGGCTCACGCCTATAATCCCAGCACTTTGGGAGGCCAAGGTGGGTGGATCACCTGAGGTCAGGAGTTCAAGACCAACCTGACCAACATGGAGAAACCCCCTCTCTACTAAAAATACAAAAATTAGCCGGGCATGGTGGCACACACCTGTAATACCAGCTACTCGGGAGACTGAGGAAGGAGAATCGCTTGAACCCAGGAGGCGGAGGCTGCAGTGAGCCAGGATCGAATCATTGCACTCCAGCCTGGGCAGCAAGAGTGAAACTACATCTCAAAAAGAAAAAAAAAAAGCGTTTGTGAGGGCTGGGCATGGTGGCTCATGCCTGTAATCCCAGCACTTTGGGAGGCCGAGGCGGGAGGATTGCTGGAGCCCATGGGTTTGACACCAGCCTGGGTAACAGGGCGAAATCCCGACTCTATAAAAAAATACAAAAGTTACCCAGGCATGGAGGTGCGTGCCTGTAATCCCAGCTACTTCAGAAGGCAAGGTAGGAGGATGGTCTGAGCCCAGGAGTTGAAGGCTGCAGTGAGCTGTGATCGTGTCACTGCACTCCAGCTTGGGTGACAGAGTGAGAGACCCTGTTTTACAAACAAAAAGTGCGTGTGGAGATTGCAGGGGAAGGAGATGGAATCAAAACGTTGTACCTGCAGGAGGCCCTGCGACATGGAAAGGCCAAGATTTCTAAAAGACACTGCTAATCATTTTTTGATGTGACAAAACTGTAATGATGACCTTTGAGCTAAAAGGAAAACAAGGAGTCTCGTCCCGATGGACGGCCCGCTGACGGTGAGACCCTGGCCAGGCCGAGGTAGATGGCTGATTATTATTCTAGCCTGGGGAGAAAAAAGTCCATTCAAAAACTGCTTGTTCATGTCATGATAAATCCTTAATGCTTTTAATGAAAACTCTTCTCCTTCATGAAATATTTTCTATTTTAAAGAAGAACAGCAAATTAATACAGCATTTCCAACAGCCTTTAAGTCAGCTTTAATTGAGGCAATTCCCTCCAGTGAATCGAACAAAAGATGACATTCGTCTTCATTGCCTGGGTGGAATGTTAAACGGGAAGCAGGGAGGAAATGTCAAGGTAAAATAATGCTAATAATTATTCCGAATGTTACATTCTCCTTGACCTTGGAATTTAAAGGGCCAGAATGAAGGCTTTTTGTCAAAAGTCAAGAAGTCATCTAGAGACGCTGCTGACATTTATGATTAATGTAATCTGGGATTATTAGGAGAGAAATGAAGAATATGATTAGCTTCTGGTACCTTGGTAATTCATTTTTATATTATTATAGAAACCATATAGTATATGGACATAAGAAGAGATGACACGCTGTGGGTAATCCTAATCTCTAGAAATTTAAAGAGGCAGCCTCTAAAGATAAGTGAAGACTTTTTAATTAAAGCAGTAGTGACCAAATAATTAAATTTATAGCTCTGTAGTAAAAGAGGGAAGAAAATGACCCCAGTCTAAGGAAAGATAATCATTTCTTATGCATAGCACACATGTGCACACAAAAGAAATCAAGCCTCTATCTGCTGGGTCCCATCGCTTCAGAGAATTTTCTGGTTCATTTGCAGTGACAAGAGAAACTGAGTAGACCTCGGGGAAGGCTCCACGGCCCTGTGCCCTGAGCTGGCAACTCAGGCTGCCCCTGAAAAATGACTGTGGCTGACAGCAAAGCGCCTCTGTAAAGGGGAAAGATGGCTTTCGACGTTTGCTGGGGAAGAACGCAGCTTCTGTTTTCAATAAAGCTGTTGGTCTAAAGCCCAGGCTAGGAAAAGTGCAAAGGTGAAGGGCCCCTGTTCTTTGTGACCCAGTTTCCCTGCCCCCCAGCTGCTCCCTCGGCACATTCATCTCGCTGCTCTCCCCTCCTCCCGCTCGGCCTGGAAGCGGGGAGGGGGCAGGGCCACTGATTCTTAGAAAGAAAAAAATAGGAAGGCTTGCATACACATTAAAATCAAAGCAAAAGGGGGAAACAGGCTTTTGAGAGAGTGGGAAATAGAAAATATTTAACTCACCTATTTTAAATTAAAAATCAGAACTAGGAAGCTTTAGACCACACAATCAAGCAATATATATAATTATCATGTATGTCCAAACAGCAAACAGTAGGAACCACACAGATGGTACATTACATGTATAGTAATTCCATCCTCAGGTTTTTCCCTAACAGGGACAGATGAGAGACAGCAAGGGAGCAGAGAAAGAAGAGGTGACAAAAGGTGAGGAGATAGGCCAGGCGTGGTGGCTCACGCCTGCAATCCCAGCACTTTGAGAGGCTGAGGCAGGTGGATCACTTGAGGTCAGGAGTTCAAGACCACGTGGCCAATGTGGTAAAACCCTGCCTCTTTTAAAAATAGACAATTAGCCAGGCGTGGTGGCAGGTGCTTGTAATCCCAGCTACTTAGGAGGCTGAGGCAAGAGAATTGCTTGAACCTGGGAGGCAGAGGTTGCAGTGAGCGGAGATCACGCCACCACGCTCCACCCTGGGCGACAGAGAGAGACTGTCTCAAAAAGAAAAGGTGAGGAGGGACTATGAGGGGAAAGGCAGTGTGGAAAGGGGAGTGGGGTGAAGGAGAAAGCACAGAGAAGAGTGACCCCCATGAAGGGGCTTTTGTACATCAGAGGCGTCTTTGATGGTTTTTGATTTTCTCTCTGGTAACTTAGGACGGATTCTCTGGTTTGGAGCCTCGCTCTCAGCATCCTGTAGCTCAGCCCCAAGTAGCAGTCGGTCTGTGTGCTGGTACATACATCCACACGTTCCCTGCATAAAATCTGTGTGGGCCAAGAGAGAAGCTCGCTCTCCTGGGGATCTCTACTGTCTGCAGAACGCTGCAGTTATTTAGCATTGTGCTAAATAAGTCAGGAAGTTCAGAGAGGCACTATTTAAAGAGAAGTCAGAAGAGCGTTTGTTATGTCATATGTTGTATTTGTGAAAACAAATGAAGGTAACATACTTGCAAAATCCCAGTAAGGCTGAGAAGATGTTTGGAAATCTTGCTAAATCAATACAGCTCACATGGGGACTTCAGAAGACTTTAAAGCATCTGGAATCTGAGATGTGGCAGTCATCACAGTTTGTCCCACTCATTCGGAGCCCCCAGACATTGCTGTCTTAGATAGACACACCTCTCAGCTGACACCACCAGAACCTTAAAAGGCATAGACACACTCACAGTCAACACTGAAAAGATGTGAACGGTGTCTATGTACCACACTCTTTATTTTGTCCAAGCCATCATGGGCGGGCACACCTAGGTTGATGCTGTGTCTTTACTATTGTGAATAGTCCTGAGATGAATGAACGAGTGTGTGTGTCTTTTTGGTAGCATGGTTAATATTCCTTTTGGTATATGTGCATTAATGAGATTTCTGGGTTGAGTGGTAGCTCATGTCCTTTGTAGCAACATGAATGCTGCTGGAGACCATTACCCCAAGCAAACTAACCCCAAAACAGAAAACCAAATACAATGGGCAGTGATGGACACAAAGATGAGGATGATAGACTCTGGGGGCTACTAGTTGAGAGGTAGGGGACAAGGGCTGAAAAACTACCTACTGGGGAGGCTGGGTGCGGTGGCTCACGCCTGTGATCCCGGCATTATGGGAGGCTGAGGAGGGTGGATCACGAAGTCAGGAGTTTGAGACCAGCCTGGGCAAGATGGTGAAACCTCGTCTCTACTAAAAATACAAAAATTAGCCAGGTGCGGTGGTGGGCGCCTGTAATCTCAGCTACTCAGGAGGCTGAGGCAGGAGAATCACTTGAACCCAGGAGACAAAGGTTGCAGTGAGCCGAGATCATACCACTGCACTCCAGCCTGGGCAACAGAGCGAGACTCTGTCTAAAAAAAAGAAAAGAAAAACTACGTATTGGGTATGATCCTCACTACCTGGGTGATGGGATCGTTCACACCCCAAACCTCAGGGTCACACAACATACCCATGTAAGAAACCTGCACATGTGTCCCCCGAACCTAAAATAAAAGCTGAAATTATTATATATATATATATGAAATCATATAATTAAATATATATCTAAATCATCCTTGAGGAGAAATAAAAGATGAACCTAAAGAAGGAGAAGCCAGAACTTCATCCTCCTGTAGAAGGGGAGCTCTGATCCTCTCCAACTCTTCAAGAATTCTGAAAAATCATCACATTGTGTGAATTCCAATTCAGTTTGATGATATAATTTTTATGATCACAAAAACTTATATGGTAATGAACTACTAAGCTAAAAGATTTCCTCCATTCAACATCAATAGAAAATCCATCTCTATTTTAAAAAGAAAAATCAATAATCTGATATCTATAAACACTGCCATTCCTTAAAACAGTTTGTAGGCTGGGCACTGTGGTTCATGCCTGTAATTCCAGCACTTTGAGAGGCCGAGGTGAGAGGATTGCTTGAGCTCCGGAATTCAAGACCAGCCTGGGCAACATAGTAAGACTTTGTCTCTACCAAAATATAAAAATAAAAACAAATTAGCTGGCCATGATGGCATATGCCTGCGGTCCTAGCTGCTTGGGAGGCTGATGCAGGAGAATGGCTTGAACCCAGGAGTTTGAGGCTACACTGAGCTATGATTGTGCCACTGCACTCTAGCTTGGGTGACATAGCCAAACTCTGTCTCAAAAACAAAATCAAATAAAATAGCAGATTGTAAATCATATAAAATCATATAAGTAAATATCTCAATACTTAAAAGGGATATTCTGTTTAAAATTTAAAATGATACTCTCCAGCCCGATAAATTCTCTTAATCATCAGTTTGTCCCTGAAAGAATCTCAATTGTTTCCAAACATCAAGTTATCTTTCAAGGCCAAAGATGTGTCAGTTTTACTATTTTAAAAAATCTAAGACAAGTTCTGGCAGCATTTTTAAAAAACAGTCAAAACTGGTTTAAGCTACAGAAACATTTGAACAACATTGTTTTAATAAGATTATAGTCTCAGAAAGTGATGAAGTGTCAGAGGTCGATGGGATATAATTTCTAACATACGTATTTTTTAAAAATCAGACTTGCGATTTTATATCATAACATATATTTGTGTGCATTGGATGATGGTGGGGCAAGGCAGAGATTACAAGTACATATTTCATGCACAAGAGACATTATCAAAATTCTAATGGAATGCTCCTGGAATCTTATTATTCTTGAGTCAAACAAAATGTAATTATAATACTTGCAAACAAGCCCCAATATAACCAACCCTTTGGTTTCACTTTTACAAAACATAAAGGAAATTGTAATATTCCTTTGGTTTAGTTTCTAAACTTCTGCTGCTTAAAAAAAATGACACCAATTTGGATACATTAATATATATTAATGCAAGATCCCATTAAAAAGTCATAGAGAAAGACCAATTACTTTTGTTTCTGACAACACATCTTTTCCTAGCTAGCCCATAATGACTTCAACCACATCAGGAAAAAAACAAGGTAATATTTCCAGTCTATAGGGCTGAGTCTCTTAGGGTCCACTAAATAATATTCTCCTCCAAAATTGCAAAACACCATTTATAAAAGCCAACAGTGAAACATAAAATATTGGGAGTAGGTGATAAATATTCTGTAAGAAAATTTACTGTTAGAATTAAATACATTGCATCAGCATCAGTACCAATTACCCAGTTACACAATACACTTCGAAACCCTGTTGGCCAGTAATACTACTGACTGCAGTGTGAGGGCTGTGCTAATACCAGAACAAAGTTCAGTACATCCAGTATTGAAAAAAACCAGCCAAGAGATACGGGAATAGCAAATGTCTTGATAGTTCTACCATGCAACCTCCTCAATGAATATCTAACTTGAAGGCATTTTAAAAAATAAAATAGCTTTATTGAGCTCAGGTACAGAGGCTCACACCTGTAATCCCAGTATTTGGGGAGGCCAAGGTGGGTGCATCACTTGAGGCCGTGAGTTTGAGACCAGCCTGGTCAACAAGGCAAAACCCTATCTCTACGAAAAATACAAAAAGAAATTAACTGGGCGTGGTGATGCATGCCTGCAATCCTAGCTACTTGAGAGACTGAGGCATGAGAATTGCTGGAACCCAGGAGGCAGAGGTTGAAGTGACCTGAGATTGTGCCACTGCATTCCAGCCTGGGGAACAGAGAGAGACTCTGTCTCAAAACAAACAAAAATAAATAAAAAATAACAATTAAAATATAGCTTTATTGAAGTATAATGTACATAAAATTCACCCAGAATAAGTGTAAAACTCAATTTTTTTGGTAAGTTTATGTAGTTGTGTAATTATTACACCACCACCATGACCCAATTCTAGAACAGTTGCAAGAAGTTTTGCAGTGTGTAGTTGCAGTCAGTCTTCATTCCCTACCCAGTTGCACGAAACACTGGCATCTTTTCTATCTCTATGGAATTGCCTTTTCTGGACATCTCACATAAATTGGATCATGTCTTTCCTGATTGCCTTTGTTTTACTTTTTTTTTCTCCCTGCAATCCATTCAGAGGCCTTTTTTTTACTTAGCATAATGTTTTTAAGGTTCAAGTGATATGTATCAATAGTTCATTTTTTAAGTGGCTGAATTTTTTAAAAATGAATTTAAAAATTTGTAAATTGCCAAGTAAGATTTCATTGTATGGATATATTACATTTTGTCTAGCTATCCATTTTACCTATCCCAGTTGATGGACATTTGCAATGTTTCCAGTTTGGAGTTATTATAAATAATGATGTGATGAACATTCATATTCAAATCTTTGTGTGAACATATGTTTTCATTTCTCTTGGGTAAATAAATACCCTAGGGTGCAATCACTGAGTTGTATGTCAAGTCTATGTTTAACCTTTAAAGAAAACGTCAAGGTTCCAGTTTCTCTGCATCCTCACTGACAGTTGGACTTGTCAAACTTCCTAACTATAGCCATTCCAGTGGTGTGTAGTGGTATCTTACTGTGGCTTTAATGTGCATTTCCCAAAGAGAAATGTGAGTACTGGTGTTGAACACCTTTCCAAGTACTTATTAGCCATTACTATATCTTCTTTAGTGAAATGAGTATTTAAATTTTCTGTCAATTTTCTAGGGTTGTTGTCTTCATATTCAGCTGCAAGAGAGTTTTAAAAAATAGATTCTAGATACAAGCCCTCTATCAGATAGACAAATATGTGCAAATACAGGATTTGCAGTGAGAGGGAGAGAGAGAGAGAGAGAGAGACACTGAGTATAAATTATCAGCTCAGATTTGCTAATATTTTCTTATTCTGTGGTTTGTTTTTTCTTTTCTTAACTGTGTCTTTTTTTTTTCTATGTGGCTTGTCTTCTTTATTTTTTTTTATGAGAGAAAGAAAGAAGAAGAAAGAAAAAGGGGGAGAGAGAACAGAATTCTTGCTCTATTGCCCAGGCTGGAATACAATCTAGGAATAGGTATTAAAAATCTCTTTCATTCCGATAATTGTGCTTAACAACAGAGACAGGAAGGAATAAGGGAAGAAAATAACAAACAGCCAACCAATATTTCATTTAAGTCTGTGAAATGCTATGCAAACGCTGAAGAGTGATTTACTTCCAATTACATAGTCACTTTCAGAATAGGTGTAATATGATGCTGAGAAAAATGTATGTTCTGGAGACCTGGGGTGAATTCTATAGATATTCTATAGATATTCACTAAGTTTACTTATTCCAGGTCTAAATTCAAATCATAAATGTCCCTATTAATTTTCTGTCTCGTTGATCCGTTGAATATTAACAATGTGGTGTCAAGATCTCCCGCCATTGTTGTGCGGGAGTCCAAGTCTCTTTATAAGTCATTTAGAACTTGTCTTATGCATCTGGGTGCTTTTATATTGGGTGCACATATATTTATGATCATTAGCTCCTGTTGTTGCATTGATTCTTTTACCATTATGTAATATCCTTCTTTGTTTCTTTTAGTCTTTGTTACTGTTAAAGTCTATTTTGTCGGAGACAAAAATTACAACTCCTGTTTTTTTTTTTATTATTCTCCTTTTGATTGGTGAATCTTCCTCCATCCCTTTGTTTTGAATCTTTGTGTGTTGATGCTTGTGAGATAAATCTGGGTACAGCGTACGGATGGGTTTTGACTATTTGTTCAATTTGCTTGTCTGTGTCTTTAATTAGGGCATTTAATCCATTTAAATTTAGGATTAATATTAATATTTGTGAATTCAGTATTGTGATTTAATGCTAGCTGGCTATTTTGCCCATTAGTTGATGTAGATTCTTCATTATGGAGATACTCTTTACATTTTGGTA
>CAUYLG010003240.1:0-65540 GCA_963573385.1 Cacajao melanocephalus | reverse complement strand
GTAAATAGGCTAGTCTGCCTTCCCGGAGCTCCAAACATCCACCAAAAGGGGAGCCAGTCCCGTTTACTCTGCACTGAGAACCACCATGCCGAGGCGCCGGCAAACTGCCACACCGGCCACAAGAGTCGCGCTGGTGACCCTTGGGTCTCCTCCGCTGGGAATCTCTGGTCCGTGGGCAACAAAAATTCATCTGTAAGTGTGGTGTCCTCTCGTTCTGTGCGCTTTCTCTGGGAGCTACAATCCTGAGTTGCTGGTAGTCAGCCATCTTGGATCTCTCTCCCACATTAGCGTTTTCATAAGCCAATTGCAACAATAAGATATCAGTGGCCTGGGCATGACTAATTTGTCTTTTAATTGCCTGGGTTAACCAATTAATTCAACAAATGGCTCCTGAGGCCGTTGTCCAACATTTATAAAAGATCTCTGTTGAACTCTGCTTTGGGGAACTTGGTCCTAAGCCTTGAGGGTACATGAAGGTACCTGTGCATAGGCTTGGGGAACAAAATTTAACTGTTGTTGTACATTAGCATGGGGACCCCTCCCCTGGAGCATAGCAGCTGTTATGTGTTGCCCAGCCACTTGATTCTGGGTGGCTTGTTGTTTGCACAGCTCATCATATTCTGCCTTCCAGAGGAGGTATTGACTGGGCTCTAAAGTTGGTTTAGCTCTTACTGACCAGTCCCATGGAGCATACAGTAGTTGTCTGCTATGGGCTCAATTAATCCTTTCGTAAATGGGCTAGTGGCTCCATTTTATCTAATGCTTTTTCTTATATCTTTATATGCATTAAAATAAATGGGTTCATGTACCAGATTGCCATGTTGATCTTGCATTACAAGAGTTTCTCTTCTTCCCCCCCGCCCCCCAAGTCTTGCTCTGTTACCAGACTGGAGTGCAGTGGTGTGATCTTGGCTCACTGCAACCTCCACCTCCTGTGTTAAAGTGATTCTCCTGCTATGGTCTCCTGAGTTTCTGGGATTACAGGTGTGCACCACCACACCTGGCTAATGGTTTTTTTTTTTTTTTTTGCATTTAGTAGAGACAGGGTTTCACCATGTTGGCTCTTGTTCTTCTGACCTCATGATTCCTCCACCTTGGCCTCCAAAAGTGCTGGAATTATAGGCATGAGGCACCATACCTGGCCCAAGAGCTCCCTTCTAATACTGCTTGCCTCAGACAGGGTCCCATAGCTGTAGTGTATCCCTTGTCTTTTTTCCAATTTATTGGGGTAGGGGCTTAAGGAGAGTTTCTGTTTTCTCTGTGGCACTTTTAATCAGTAATGGTGGGGCTGAGGGAGATGGAGAAGGGGGTAAGGTAGGTGATGGTCCCTTCTCCCTTCCCTTTTTAGTGTCTTCTGTGTATAGCGGGGCCAGAGAAGCCCTAACTAAGGCCCATAACATTAGAGATGTTACTGGGACCCATTGTCCTTGTGCATGTTGTTGTTTAAAAGTTCTCCCCACTTGTTCCCAGAGCTCTATGTCTAGCATGCCTTCTGCTGGGAACCAAGGGTTATGGAAGACAACAGTTTTCATTAGGTCCCTTAGTTGAATCTGCTGAACTAGGGCTCCTCTAGCTTTAAGTAGCTGTTTCAATACTTTTCTGTACTGTTTCTGTTGTGCTGATAACTGTTGTCTCACGATGAAACTCTAGCCTGAATAATTCCCTTCAACTTGGAAATCCTGAGTGGGCACCAATGACTTACTGAGTTATCGAATTACTGACTAACTGACTGCACAGTCTCTTCACCTTCATTTTTGAGGGTTCCATCACAATCCATGATTTGTTGTAGCATCCTCACGCAGAGGCACCAACTGTTGAGTCTGACCAGCAGACTTGACTGAGCAGTGGATGAAAGACGTACATTGACATAGGCTTGCCAGTCAGCACAGCCAGGGGACCTCTGCCAGAATCAACAGCAATCATGATAAGCCAGTGATGTTCACATTTATTTAGTACAGATTAAATGACAAAGGTTTCAAATAAATACAGTTAGAGAGTAATTAACATTGCTGATCCCCTGAGTAGACAGAAGTCATGTGCCCATGGATGATCATAGGTTGGTCTTAGGACCACATGAGTAAACACATTATTTAGATAAACTTCTCTACTGTCTCTTGTTATTTGCTTTTTGCTGTTAGCTCAAGGTAAGAGGATTAGGCTGCCTTCAGCCATAACTCCCTTCTAAGGCTTTTGAAAAACCTTCCAGCCTTCCAAGAAGGTTTGCGTTTTCTATAATTTCTCCCACCAGTCTGACTGATCTCCTACACGTAAGTCTTCCCTCCTCCTCTATTTTTCAGAATAGCTTGAGTAAGATAGGTATTAGTTCTTCTTTAAATGTTTGGTAGAATTCAGCAGTCTGAATTGGGTTCTGGCATTTTGTTTGCTACAAGACTTTTTATTATGGCTTTTATCTTGTTACTTGTTATTGGTCTGTTCATGTTTTAGATTTCTTCATGGATCAATCTTGGTACATCATTTGTGTCTAGGAATTTGTTCATTTCTTCTAGATTTTAAAATTTATTTGCATATAATTGCTAATAGTAGCCACTAATGATCCTTTGAATTTCTTCAGTGTCAGTTGTAATGTTTCCTTTTTCATCTCTGATTTTATTTATTTAGCTCTTCTCTCTTTATTCTTAGTCTGGCTAAAGGATAATAAATTTTATTTAACTTTTCAAAAAACCAACTTTTTGTTTAATTGATCTTTTGTATTGTCTTCATTTCAATTTCATTTATTTATATTCTGATCTTTATTATTATTTTTCTTCTGCTAATTTTGGGTTTGTTTTACTCTTGCTTTTGTAATTCTTTAACATGCATTGTTAGGTTGTTTATTTGAAGTTCTCCTTTTTTTTCAAACAGGCAATTAGAGCTGTAAACTTCCGTCTTAGTACTTCTTTTGCTGTATCCCCTAGGCTTTGGCATTTTATGGTTTTATTATTATTTGTTTTAAATTTGTTTTCCAATTTCCTTCTTAATTTCTTTCTTGATTCACTGGTCATTCAGAAGCATATTGTTTAGGTTCTACATGTTGGTATTGTTTACAAAATCCTTAATTGATTTCTAGTTTTATTCCACTGTGATTAAATAAGATACTTGATATTATTTTATTTTTTTTGAATATTTTAAGACTTGTTTTGTGACCTAACATATGGTCTACCTTTGATAACGATCCATGTGCTGAGGAAAATAATTTATATTTTTCAGCTATTGGGTGAAATGTTCTGTAAATATCTATTAGGTTCATTTGTTGTATGGTGCAGATAAAGTCTAATGTTTCTTTGTGGATTTTCTGTCTAGAAGATCTGTCCAATGCTGAAAGTGTGGTGTTGAAGTCTTTATTATTGTTGGAGCCTATCTCTCCTTTTTGCTGTAATAATATTTGCTTTGTATGCCTGGGTGTATATATTTTTAAAATTGTTATATCCTCTTGCTAATTGACCTTTTTATTATTATTTCATGACCTTCTTTGTCTCTTATAGTTTTTGTCTTAAAATCTCTTTTGTCTGATGTAAGTGTAGCTATTCCTGCCCTTTTTTGGTTTTCATTGCCATGTAATATCTTTTCTCCTTCTTTTATTTTCAGTCTATCTGTTTCTTTGTAGTTGAAATGTGTTTCTTGTAGGAAACAGATCATTGGTCTTTTTTTTTTTAATTCATTCAGCCACTCTATGTCTTTTGACTGAAGAGTTTAGTCTATTTACATTCATTATTATTATTACTCTTGCTATTTTGTTATTTTATTGTTGTATTGTATATTGTATGTTGTATTGTAGTCTTTTCTATTTTTTTCCTTCCTGTCTTGCTTTTAGTGAAGGTAATTTTCTCTGGTGATATGATTTAGTTTTTTGATTTTTATATGTGTTTGTTTTATTATTTTTGTTTGAGGTTACCATGAATCTTGTAAGCACTATTTTATAACTCATTATTTTAAGATGATAACAACTTGACACTATTTGTATAAACAAACAACAAGGGAACAAAAAAACCCAAATGAATAAAGACTCTACACTTTAACTTTCTTTTCTGTTTTAAGTATTTGAAATTTTTCATAACAAATAGTTTTTTCTTTTATATATATATGTGTGTGTGTATATATGTGTATACACATATATACACACATATACATATATATACACATATACATATATATACATATATATATATATAATTGCACTTTAGGTTCTGGGGTACATGTGCAGATCATGCAGGATTGTTACATAGGTACATACATGGCAATGTGGTTTGCTGCCTCCATACCTCTGTCACCTATATCTGGTATTTCTCACCATGTTATCCCTCCCCCAACTCCCTACTCCCTGCTGTCCCTCTCCTAGTCCCCACCAACAGACCCCAGTGTGTGATGCTCCCCTCCCTGTGTCCATGTGTTCTCATTGTTCAACATCCAACTATGAGTGAGAACATGTGGTATTTTATTTTCTGTTCTTGTGCCAGTTTGCTGAGAATGATGGTTTCCAGATTCATCCATGTCCCTACAAAGGACGTGAACTCATAATTTTTTATGGCTGCATAGTATTCCATGGTAAATATGTGTCACATTTTCCTTGTCCAGTCTATCATCGATGGGCATTTGGGTTGGTTCCAGGTCTTTACTATTGTAAACAGTGCCACTGTGAACATACATGTGCATGTGTCTTCATAATGGAACGATTTAGAATCCTTTGGGTATATACCCAGTAATGGGATTGCTGGATCAAATGGAATTTCTATTTTTAGGTTTTTGAGGAATCGCCACACTGTCTTCCACAATGGTTGAACTAATTTACACTCCCAGCAACAGTGTAAAAGTGATCCTATTTCTCCATATCCTCTCCAGCATCTGTTGTCTCCATATTTTTTAATGATCACCATTCTAACTGCTGTGAGCTGGTATCTCAATGTGGTTTTGACTTGCATTTCTCCAATGAGCAGTGATGATGAGCATTTTTTCATATGTTTGTTGGCCTCATATGTTTCTTCTTTTGAAAAGTGTCTGTTCATGTCCTTCACCCACTTTTGAATGGGTTTGTTTACTTTCTTCTGTAAATCTGTTTTAGTTCTTTGTAGATTCTGGATATTAGCCCTTTGTCAAATGGGTAGATTGCAAATTTTTTTTCCCATTCTGTTGGTTGCCAGTTTACTGCAATGATTATTTCTTTTGCTGTACAGAAGCTGTGGAGTTTAATTAGATCCCATTTGTCTATTTTGGCTTTTGTTGCCAATGCTTTTGTTGTTTTGGTTATGAAGTCCTTGCCTATGCTTATATCTTGAATTGTTTTGCCTAGGTTTTCTTCTAGGGTTTTTATGGTGTTAGGTCTTGTGATTAAGTCTTTAATTCATCTGGAGTTAATTGTAGTGTAAGGTGTCACGAAGGGTTCAGTTTCTTTTTTCTGCACATGGCTAGCCAGTTTTCCCAAAACCATTTATTAAAGAGGGAATCCTTTCCCCATTGCTTGTTTTTGTCAGGTTTGTCAAATATCAGATGGTTGTAGATGTGTGGTGTTGCCTCCGAGGCCTCTGTTCTGTTCCATGGATCTGTATCTCTGTTTTGGTACCAGTACCATGCTGTTTTGATTACTGTTGCCTTGTAAGATATTTTGAAATCTGGTAGCGTGATGCCTCCAGCTTTGTTCTTTTTTCTTAGGATTCTCTTGGCTATGCAGGCTCTCTTTTGGGTCCATATGAAGTTTAAGGTAGTTTTTTCCAGTTCTGTGAAGAGGTCATAGGTAGCTTGATGGGGATAGCATTGAATCTATAAATTACTTTGAGTAGTATGGCCATTTTTACAATACTGATTCTTCCTAACCATGAGCATAGAATATTTTTCCATCTGTTTGTGTCCTCTCTTATTTCCTTGAGCAGTGGTTTGTAGTTCTCCTTGAAGAAGTTCTTTACATCCTGTGTTAATTGTATTCCTAGGTACTTTATTCTCTTTGTGGCAATTGTGAATGGGAGTTCATTCATGATTTGGCTCTCTTTTTGTCTGCTATTGGTGTATAGGAATGCTTGTGATTTCTGCATATTGATTTTGTATCCTGAGAGTTTGTTGAAGTTGCTTATCAGTTTCAGGAGATTTTGAGCTGAGACAATGGGGTCTTCTAAATATACAATCATATTGTCTGCAAATAGAAACAATTTGACTTCCTCCTTTCCTACTTAAATACCCTTTATTTCTTTTTCTTGCCTGATTGCTCTGGCTAGAACTTCCAATACTATATTGAATAGGAGTGGTGAGAGAGGGCATCCTTGTCTAGTGCCAGATTTCAAAGGGAATGCTTCCAGTTTTTGCCTATTCAGCATGATATTGGCTGTGGGTTTGTCAAAAATAACTTTTATTATTTTGAGATACATTCCATTGATACCTAGTTTATTGAGAGTTTTTAACATAAAGGCTGTTGAATTTTGTTGAAGGTCTTCTCTGCATCTATTCAGATAATCATGTGTTTCTTGTCTTTGGTTCTGTTTATGTGGTAGATTACGTTTATAGACTTGTGTATGTTGGACCAGCCATGCATCCCCAGGATGAAGCCTACTTGATCGTGATGGATAAACTTTTTGATGTGCTATTGCAATTGGTTTGCCAGTATTTTATTGAAGATTTTTGCATCTATGTTCATTATGGATATTGGCCTGAAGTTTTCTTTTTTTGTTGATTCTCTGCTGGATTTCAGGATGATGTTGGGCTCATAAAATGATTTGGGAAGGATTCCTCTTTTTGTATTGTTTGGAATAGTTTCAGAAGGAGTGGTACCAGCTTCTGTTTGTATGTCTGGTAGAATTCGACTGTGAACCCATCTGGACCTGGGCTTTTTTTGGTTGATAGGCTATTCATTGCTGCCTCAACTTCAGTCCTTGTTATTGGTCTATTCAGGGTTTCAACTTCTTCCTGGTTTAGGCTTGGGAGGGTGCAAGTGTCCAGGAATTTATCATTTCTTCCAGATTTACTTTGTTTTTCTGTTTTTTAACTTTATGTTGTTTCTATTTATTGCTTATTCTACTGTCTATGTCTTGAAAAGTTGTAGTTATTATTTTTAATTGGTTTATCATTTAGTCTCTCTACTTAAGAGTAGTTTACATATTATAATAGTTTGTATTTTTTCTCTGTACTTAGTATTACCAGTGAGTTTTATACAGATGATTCTTTATTGCTTATTAACATCCTTTTCTTTCTGATTGAAGCACTCTCTTTAGCATTTCTCGTAGGAAGGGTCTGATGTTGATGAAATTCCTCAGCTTTTATTTGTTTGAAAAAGTCTTATTTCTCCTTCATTACTGAAGAATATTTTTGCTGGGTATACTATTCTAGGGTAAAAGATTTTTCCTCTAGCACTTTTAATGTATCATGCCACTCTCTTGGCCTATAAGGTTTTCATTGAAAAGTCTGCTGCAGATGTAGTAGTGGAGCTCCCTTGTATGTCATTAGTTTCTTTTCTTTTGTGCCTTCTAGGATCTTTTCTGTATCTTTGACTTTTGGGACTTTGATTATTAAATGCCTTGCAGTAGTCTTCCTCAGGTTAGATCTGCTTAGTGTTCTATAACCTTCTTGTACTTGGATATTGATTTCTTAGGTTTGAGAAGTTCTCTATTATTATCCTGTTGAATAAACTTTATACCCCTATCTCTTTCTTTCCCTCCTCTTTAAGGTCAATAACTCTTAGATTTGCCCTTTTAAGGCTATTTTCTAGATCCTATAGGTGCACTTCATTGTTTTTTTATTTTTTTCTGTTGTCTCCTCTGTATTTTTCAATAGCCTGTCTTCAGGCTCACTAATTCTTTTTTCTTCTTTATTAATTCTGCTATTAAAAGACTCTGATGCATTCTTTAGTGTGCCAATTGCATTTTTCAGCTCCAGAATTTCTGCTTGATTCTTTTTAATGATTTCAATGTCTTTCTTAAATTTATCTGAGAGAATTCTGAATTCCTTCTCTGTGTTATCTTTGAATTTCCCCAAAACAGTTATTTTGAATTTTCTGTCTGAAAGGTCACATACCTCTGTTTCTCCAGGATTTTTCCCTGGTGCCTTAGCCTTATTTAGTTCATTTGGTGAGGTCATGTTTTCCTGGATGATGTTGATGGTTGAGGATGTTCATCTGTGTGTGAGTTGAAAAGTTAGATAGTCTTCTGAGTCTGGACTTGTTTGTACCTAGCCTTCTGAGGAAGGCTTTCCAGATACTCCAAAGGACTTGGTTGTTGTGATGTAAGTGGTATCTGCTTTAGGGGACACTATGAGCCCAGTAATACTGTGGTTCTTTCAGATTTGCAGAGGTACCTCCTTGATGGTTAAGTTCCAGAATAATTCTTTGTCTTATGAGGCAGAGACTCTTGTTCTCTTCCTTTACTTTCTCCCAAATGTATGCAGTCTCTCTCTCTCTGTTTGAGTCACCTAGAGCTGGAGAGGAAGGTGACACAAGCACTCCTGTGGTCACCACCACTCTGACTGTGCTAGGTCAGACCTTCTATAGCCAGAACAGCACTGGGTCTTGCCCAAGGCCTACTGTAATTATTTCCTGGCTACAGCCCATGTTTACTCAAAGCCCTGGGGCTTCATAATCAGAATGTAGCAAACTGGACAGGTCTGTGTCTTTTACTCCAGGGTAGCAAGCTCCCCCAGGTTCTGTGTTAATCTAGAGGTGTTATCTGACCTGGGAGCCAGGGACTAGAGTCAAAAACCTTAGAAGTCTCTCTGGTGAAGTCTCTCTGGTGTTCTATTATGCTGGGGCTGAGCTGGCACTCAAACTACAAGATGCAGTTCTTCCCACTCTTCGCTCCCCTTTCCAAAGGCAGGGGAGCCTCACCCCATGGCCACTGCCACCACAGACCCACAGAGAGTACCACCAGACTACTACTGACATTCCCTTGAAGTCCAAGTGTTCTTTAATAAACTTATGGTATATGCTGCCTGGCCTGGGACTCACCTTTCTGAGAGTGGGCCTTCCTTTTGGTTGCAAGAGCCAAGTTCTGCAACTGGGGACCCCAAGAGGCCACTTGGTGCTCTACCCTCCTGTGGCTGAGTTGGTACTTAAGGTACAAGAGAAAGTCCCCTTTGCTTTTCCCTCCACCTTAGTGAAAGGATTCTTGCCCTATAGCTACCACAGCTGGGAATGTTCTGAGTCTCACCTGAAGCCAGCAAACCTCAGAGTCTTACCAAAGGCTCTTGACATAGTACCTGGGTATCACTGCTGGTAATTCAGCGCCTAAGATCTCTTCAGTTAGCAGGTGATGAGTCCTGCCAAGATGTGGTCCTTTCCTTTGAGGTAGTGAGTTCCCATCTAGTGCAGAGTGTGTCTTGAAATGTCATCTGGGAGCTAGGGCCTGGACAGGGAGCCTCACAACTCTGACTGCTGCTCTATCCTGCTGTGGCTGAGCTGGTATCCTAGATGGAAGACAAAGTTCTCCTCATTCTTCCCTCTCTTCTCCTAAGCAGAGAGAAGGGGCCTCTTTTGGAGCTGCAAGCTGTGCATTCTAGTGTTCAAGGAGAGGTCATATGTGGGGTGTCTGGGCACTGTCCCTGGGCCTGCCTACTAGGACTCACCTAGGAGTTACAGTCCTTGTGGCCTAGACTGCATTACAAGTTTATCTCGGGTCCCAGAGCACTTTAACCCACAGCAGGGGGGCTTTTGGGAACTTAAGTTTGAACTGCTGGAATCAGTGATTTCCCTCTGGCTAGGACTGGTTTAAATGCTCCCTCTGTTGGTGAGCATCAGCTGAGTTTGGGCCATTTTATTTTCTGTTATAAGGTAGCACTGAGTTCAGTGCCTAACAAATGCTAGGATCTCCCTCTCCTCAGTCGCCAAAACACTCTCTTTACCATGCTGTTGCTGCCAGGGGATGGGGGAGGGATGGTGTCAATGATTTAAGACTATTTTTCTTACCTCTTCCATGCCTCTTTCAATACTATGAAGTTAAAATCAGGTACTGAGTGCACACCTTATTTTTTGTTCTTATGGAGAGGTGTGTGTGTGTGTGTGTGTGTGTGTGTGTGTGTAGATGTTAAATTGTCTTTGCTACAGGGACAATTGGTAGAACCTTCTCTTCCATCATCTTGCTCTGCCCCAAGTCCCTAAATGGTTTTATTTCTGTAACTGGTCATGTGGTAGTAATTGGTATTTTTATCAACCTTCTATTGTCCTTTCTGTATTTCCTTTGCCTTCAGGAAGAACCTCAGCTAGGTATGGTTCTTTGCCTGGGGTAGGGGTAGGGGTAGAGGGTGTCTCAAATCTTTATTTCTGAAGGGTCTAGGCTATTTGTAGTACTGCTTGGATTGAGTTTTAGTTTTCCATTGAACTTAATCATAGGGCCTGGTAATACTAAGAGATACCAAAAGGAATCTCCTATATTCCAGACATACTCTCCCTTACCTCCACTATGGGGTCATACTCTAATGTCTGTTTTGTTGTCAGGACCAATTACCCTACTCAACACCATTATCTCTCTTCTTTACCTGTTGACTAAGAGGCAAGGGGAGCCCAAAGTGGCCAGTTGGCACTCTTAACTTCCAATTCAATGGAATTGTTGTTGTGTCTCATGGTTGTAGCATTCTTCTCTTTGAAACTGAGACTTCTAGACCAGCAGATCATAAAATCACTGAAACAGAAAGCAAAAATTTTGCTAGCAGGTAACTAGGGGTAATAATGAGTGGTGTCACTCTCATTTCCACTCTTAATTCCTAGACCCTTGAATCCTATTAGAGAAATGGCACCATATTTTGGATACTGATTCAGACCATATACAGCCTTCTGGAGAATCTTGCTCCAGTCATGAAAGATATTTCTATTCATCTAGTTGGTGTTATAACTGAGTCTTCAAAAGACAGTTCCACTGTTCTATCAAGAAAGCTGCTTCAAGATGGTAGGAGATGTTGGTAAGACCAGCGAATTTCATAAGCATGGGCCTGTTGTCACACGTATTTTCCTGGGGATGATTCCCTTAATTGAAAGCAATATTGTGTGGAATGCCGTCAAGGTGGATAAGGCCACAATAGAATGCCAAAATGGTGAATAAGGAATTCTGTAATTCCATGGTTGGTAATTTTAGCATAAGCATTTAATTAATTAATTTATTTTTATTTTATTTTATTTTTTTTGACAGAGTCTCACTCTGGTACCCAAGCTGGAGTGCAGTGGTGTGATTTCGGCCCACTGCAACCTCTGCCTCCCAGGTTCAAGCAATTCTCCTGCCTCAGCCTCCTAAGTAGCTGGGACTACAGGTGTGCACCATCATGCCCAGTTAATTTTTTTTGTATTTTAGTAGAGACAGGGTTTTACCTTGTTGGCCAGGGTGGTCTTGATCTCCTGACCTCATGATCCACCTGCCGCGGCCTCCCAAAGTGCTGGGATTACAAGTGTGAACCACTATGCCCAGCCTCAGCATAAGCATTTTACGAAGAGAAGGCAAATCCATATCCAGAATAAGTGTCTATTCCAGTAGGGACAAAATGCTTCCACTTCCACAACTGAAGTGGTTCAATGTAATCAACTTCTCACCAGGTAGCTGGCTGATTATCCCTGGAAATGGTGTCATATTGAGGGTTCACTGTTGTTCTCTGCAGCTAGCAGATTGGACACTCGGTGGTGGTCATGGCCAGGTCAGACTTAGTGAATGGAAGTCATGTTGCTGAGCCCCTGCATAATATCCATCCCTGCCACCACGGCTACTGTTTTCATGAGCCAATTGGGAATGACTGGGGAAAGAGGCTGACTGGTGTCCTCGGATGAGTCATTATATCTATTCAATTTTTAAAATCTTCATCTGTTGTGGTCACTTTTTGGGTAGCATTCATATGGGACACAAATATCTTCACATTTTTGCTAATTCAGAGAGATCTATTCATATACCTATTCCTCAAATTTCTTTGTCATAAATTTTCCAATCATGTTCTTTCCAAGTGCATGAATCTGTATATAACTGCACATCTGGCCATTTTTTCTTTCAGCCAAAGTGCACAAGTAGGTGCACTTCCCAAAGTTTTGTTCCATGGGAGGATTTCCCTTCACCACTGCCCTTCAGTGATGTGTCAGAAAGGGACTGTAATGGTGCAGCTATTTTCTTTTGGGGGTTGCCCACATATCATGTAGAGCTGCCTATCAACTGCACCTAAGCCTTCCCCTTGTCATCTGATCCGTGAAGCCATAAGTGTAGGCTGAGAGAGAGAAAGGAGTATAGCAAGAGTGTGGATCATGGGCATTTGCCATATCAATAGCTGCATACCAGGTACTAGGAAATGTGCATATAATAATGTTTCAAATTAAATAATAATAATATAAAGATAGATAACACTGAGTGCCTAGGCATTATTCTGAGCACTTTATAGGTATAAAATCACTAACTTTTTAACAACAATCATGTGAAATATACCCTATCGTTATCCCCAATATATTGTTAAGAAAACTGAGAGTGATTAAATAACTACCTAATGTCTCACAGCTGGTAAATGGTAGAACTGGGTTTCAACCCCAGATTTCTGGCTCATTGTCTGAATTCTTAAACACTGTCTTTTGTCTTCCCATATTGTGTGCACATTTATAATAAAGCTCAATTAGCAGAAGACCAGTAGATGACATTCTCCAACCAACAGGAATGATGTTGAACCTAATTAACTTTTAAGACAATAACTTTCAGGTTAGTTTGAATCAGTGATTTAGTAGAAGACACATTCTAACTAAATCCTTAAGTTGAATATTGGCCCCAATGGTATCATAAATATGGTTAAAACTTAGAGAGTCGGAATAAATATTTGGAATCTCGTCATTGGTTGACATTATGTCTTTGGAAAATCATTAAGTTTTCATGTCTCTCTGATAGATTTCTTTCAAAGATGAAGTGAAATAGCATTGGTTAAAGGCCTTTGCAAAATGCATAGCACCACATTCCATTATCTTCAACACTGTAAGTAATAAAAATGCTATTGATACAAAATTCCAAGATACATATGACTGGTATATAATTCTCCATATGTAAAGTTGATACTTGCCCCGGACATTGTGTGGTACTTGCTCTTCCCTTTGGACTATTATGGTACTCTCTAATTAACCAAAACTTTCCCTACTTTTGTCCCTATATGGGGCATGTGATCCAAAGAAGAGATGGCTAGAGTCTCAGAGATCTGTTAGGAGATTCTTCCAGCCAATATTCAAAATTAGAGAAAGAAAGATGTAAACTAGGGCAGAGACAATGGAGATGGCAATAAGGAATAGCTTAAGAAATATCTGTGATGCAAAACCCAGCAGGATTTAGTTTCAAAGCCCTTTGGTAAGCTTCACTGTTGTTTTCAATAACCTAAAACTCAACATTTGTAGTGCTGAAAAACTTTCCTAAAACAATTCCTTATAGTCTCTAATTCAATTAATGGTACCAAAAATCAGTCAAGAAAGCCATAAACCTCTGTCTCTCTTCCCATTCTCTCACCCCCTTCTCCAATCAGTTACTAAATCCTGCTGATTTTTGCATCAGATATATTTCTTGAACTATTCCTTATTGCCATCTCCATTGTCTCTGCCCTAGTTTAGGTTTTTCTTTCTCTGACTTTGAATATTGGCTGGAAGAATCTCCTAACATATCCCTGAGATCCTAGCCATCTGTTCTTTGAATCACATGCCACATAGCCATCAGGAGTATAGAGGTAAAACAAAAATATAATTATATCAATTCTCAGCTACCTTCACACAGATCTACTTAACCTACAGAATAAGTGCTTTAACATGGCACCCAAGGATTTCCATTACCTGCACTTGTCTATACCTCCAACTTTCCCTCTCCAAATCCTTGTCTTATGCTTGGTGCCCTAGCACAGTAAATTGTTCATAAATACCTAAACACACAATATCGTTCTGCCTCCAGTGCCCTTCTGTAGGTAGTCCTCTCCCCTGCCTATGTTTTCACCAGCCCCATTTAAACTTTGAATATTTAAGACTCCTCTAAGTGATTGTGGATCCTTTACCTTTAAGAAGTAGGACTCATAGAATCCAAGTCAGTTAGAAAACTTAAAAAAATGATACAAAAAGAAGAAAATCTCTTAATAGCTACCAATTATTGACCCCATACTACATGCCAGATACATGGTGCTGTCATGCTTTTCCATCTAATCCTCACAGTACCTGAGAATAGGCATTATTAATTCCATATAATAATCAAAGAGCTGAGGTGCAGAGAGCTGTATGTCTCATCCATGTTCATACAGCTAGGAAGTGATAGAGCCAGTATATAAACCTCAATTCATTTCTTGATAAAGTCTTTGCTTATAACTGCCTCTATATAAAAATTAGTATAATACTGTCTGTGGTTTCCAAAAATAAGATGCCAGAGAAGATGCCAGGGAAGGAACAAATACAAGTGGAAAAACTTTTTTTTATAGTTAAAATATACAATATTTAGTGGCATATATACACACATACATACATATATACATATATATATGTGTATGTATATATATATATATAAATATATATATATACATATATATATATATATATATAATATACACAGCAATGGCCTTCCTTTTCTTTTCTCCTCTGAATACTTACTCACTTAACAAAGATTTAAGGACTCTCTTACTACTTCCAGGTCCTGTGCTGAAAGATGCTTTAGAAAAGTTCCCTTCTTTTAAGAACATCTGATTCTTTTTGAATTCTTTGGCTTTCCGATTACCAAAGCCTACACTTTTCTAGAAATAACAGAGGGAGCTTAGAGAGGTGGGCCTTGAAAATGTTCAGTGCCAGACTTACTCATTTGAATATTACACTCACAATAATGATGATGATAGTAAAAATATGTATTTTTATGTTTCACATATTGTAACATGCCTTTTGCATATATTATTTTATTTAATTCCAACAAATCTTTGAGATAGGTACTATCATAATCTCCATTTCCAGATGAGAAAACTGAAGCACAGAGAAGTCAAATGATTTGTTAAAGGTCAGACAGATAAAAACCCAACAAACTTGGAATGTAGACCCAAACAACCTTGTTATATGTTGTAAGTACTCTAATAGCATATTATAAAGAGTGTCTTTGGAATGCAGTGAAGGGAATTTTGCTTAAATGTGTGGCTGAGAGGGAAGAATTCACAGAGGTGGTGTCTTTGACCTGGATTCTAAAGCAGAAAGCTTGAATTTTCCAAGCCAAGGAAATGGGGAATGGTGTATCTCATAGTAAGAGAAAAATAAGTATAAAAGCCTGGAGGTGTAACAGTGGTGATTTATTTTGGAGAAATGGCAAGTAATTCAGTGTAGCTAGAAATGGAAAATAGAGTAGAAACACAATTTGTGATCATATCATAAATGGCAAGAACTGTCAGCAGGGAGTGGGCAGCCATGAAGCAATTTTAAGAAAAAGGGAGAGAGATGATAATAGTAACAGTTAACATATAGCTCTTGCTATATGTCAGACACTATTTTAAGCTCTTTACATATTTTAACTCAGTTAATACTCATAAGAATCTCATGATGTACATAGACTGTTTTATTATCTCCAGTTTATAACAGTGAGGTTAATAAGTTGTTCAAGAATCATAGCTAATAAGTTGCAGAGGTGAGAGTAGAACTCAGATTGTCTAGTTTCAGAGTTTTTTGTTCTCACCAGCATACCATACCACATTTTTATGAGTTTCGAAGAAAATCTCTCTGGAGTCAGCTTAGGAAATGAATTAAATAGATGGCTAGTCTGGAAACAAAGAGAATCACCTACAGTGGTCCACGTGGGAGACACTTGGGGTCTGAACCAGGTTAGTGGATATATCCTCCAAACTCAGAGAGGAAAATTGAAAAGAAATGTAACTGGCTTGTTACAGTTATTGAGGAAGATGTCCAAGATGACTGGCTTATGCTACTTGAAAACTCAAATGATTAAAGGGGGAGCAGTTAGGTAATTTAGAGTTGGAACATGTGCAAGTCGCCAGGTAGTGGTGGAAACTGTGGGGATTTTACAGCACATACTTGGTCTAAAGAGGGCGGTTGCTCTGAGGCTCCAGTGGATTTCTGTCACTGAAATATGAGCCATATACTGTTTAATATTGTACTCTAATTTCTTTTCTTTTTTGGAGATGCAGTTTCACTCTTGTCGCCCAGCTGGAGTACAGTGGTGCGATCTCAGCTCACTGCAACCTTTGCCTCCCAGATTCAAGAAATTATACTCGAATTTCTTAAAAGGAGTTTTAAATTTGAATCTCTGTGGAGAATCTACTGATTTTTAAATGATAAGAAGTAATTTAGAAACAGAAAAACAACCCTGTATGACTCAGTCAAAACAAATCTTCCAGTTGGATTAAGCCTGCAGCTGTCATTTACAATCTTTGCAATGATTCTGGATTTTGCAACTAAGAATATTAATGTCTATAGGGGATGTAGGAATAAAAGCAGGCTGGAGGATAGGCAAAAATGTGTTAGGACTTTTAGATGTACCTTTGTGGATATCTTCTTGAGTGGACTAGAAAAATGATTGGAAGCAAATAGTGTCATGAAGTAGAAGGCAGAAAAATGGTCTGAAGATTATAGATCAGTATGATAAGATGGACAGAATTCCTATCAAAGTTTGATAGTTATTATAATGACCATCATTATTGCTGTCATATTGAGGGCTTAATTTGTGCAAAGCATATTCTTAATTTTACATTTAAATTTACTGTCAAGCACTTTACATGCTGATCTCATTTAATCCTAAAAACAACCCTCTTAGGCAGATATTATCATTATTATTATTATTATTACTGTACCTAATTTACAGGTGAGGGGAAGTCTTAAAACAAGTAAATGGCAGAACTGTGACTCACATCCAGACTTTCCTGTTACTAAAGTTTTTATTTGTCTAGAACTATAAGTGGGAGTGTAAAGAAGACGGCCTAGAAATGTGCAGCACCAGCTTTCTACATATCCACATTTAAAAATTAAGCCTTTTAATTTGAGATAATTGTAGATTCACATGCGGCTATAAGAAATAATACAGAGAGTTTATATGTACATCTTACCCAGTTTTCTGAGTGGTAACATATTGCAAAACCAAAGTTGTCTATCACAGCCAGGATACTAATATTGATGCAGCCAAGATTTAGAACATGCACATCCTGTACATGTTTTAAATATACTCCTAAGTATTTACATTTTTTGGCATTGATATAATTGATATAAATGGCATTATTTTTTAAATGTTGTTATCCATGTATTCATTACTAGTATATAGAAATAGAATTGATTTTTGCATGTTTATCTTATATCTACTGACCTTTCTTAGCTCACTTATTCATTCTAGTTTTTTTGATAGATGGCCTTGGAATTTTCTATGTAGACAATCATGTCATCTGCAGTTAGGAACAGTTTTATTTCTTCCTTACTAATCTGCATGGCTTTATTTATTTTTCTTGCTTTATTGTACTTAAGATAATTTGTAGCATGTGTTGAATAAGAGTGGTGAGAGTGGATATCCTTGCCTTGTTCCAGATATCAGAGGGAAAGCATCCAGTCAATCAATATTAAGTATAATTTTAACTTATAGTTAAAATTTTTTTAAATATTTTAATAGATGCTCTTTATCAAGTTGAAGAAATTTCCTTCCATTCCTATTTTTCTGAGTTTTTTTTTTATCATGAATGAGTGATGGATTTTGTCAAATGCTTTTCCTGCATTAATTGATATAGTCGTGTAATTTCTTAATATGCTCTCTATAGCAATGATTAATTTTTGAAAATTGAACCAGTGTTGTATCCATCGAAAAAACCTCACTTGATGATGATATACATTTTTAAAAATATTGCTGAATCCTATTTGCTAATAATGTGTTAAGGATTTTTTTCACATCTAAATTCATGAGAAATATTGCCTGTAGTTTTCTTGCATTGTCTTTCTCTGGTTTGGTAATAGGTTAATATTGGCTTCATAAAATGAATTCAGACATGTTACCTCTTCTATTTTCTGGAAGAGATTATGTAGCATTGGTATTACTTCTTTACACCTTTGGTAAAATCTTTCAGTGAAACCATTGGATCCTGGAGAATATTTTTGGAGTGTTTTAAAATTGCGAATCCAGTTTCTTTAATAGTTTTAGGACTATTCAAATTACCTGTTTCCTATTGGATGAGTTGTGATAGTTTATGTTTTTTAAGAGAATGGTTCCTCTTTGTCTAACTTGTCAACTTTGTATTTATAGAGTTGCTTGCAATGTATACTTATTATCCTTCTATGTCCACAGAATCCATAGTGATAGCCATTATTGCATTCCTAATGTTGACAATTTGTATATTTTCTCTATTTTCTTTGTTAGTTTTTCTAGAGAATTGCCAGTTTTTCCTTTCAAAGAAACAGCTGTTTGATTCTATCGTCTTTGTTTTTAATTTCATTGATCTCTGCTCTTGTGTTTATTATTTTCTTCCTTTTGCTTGCTTTGAGCTTATTTTCTTCTTTCTAGTTTCTTGAGATAGGAGCTTAGATTATTGACTTGAAACTTCTCATCTTTCCTAATCTATGCCCTTAGCACTACAAATTTTTCTCTCAGCACTGCTTTAGCTGTGTCACACCAATTTTTGTGTGTTGTATTTTTATTTTCATTAAGGTCAATAGATTAAAAAATTTCCCTTGAGATTTTCTCTTTGAACCATAGATTATTTAGAGTGTGTTGTTTAGTTTTAAATATTTGTAGATTTTCTCATTATGTTTCTGTTATCAATTTCTAGTTTGGTTCCATTGTGGTTATAGAACGCGTTCTGTATATTTTCAAACCCACTTAGGTATGGCGTCTAATTCTTTGTATAGGTTGCTAGGTTTGGTTTACAAGTATTTTGTTCATAAAAGATATTGGTCTGTACTTTTCTTTCTTCTACTGTTTATAGTATAGGTAATGTCCAGAGCTTTTACTTGTACATAAGTGGAAGAATAGGAAAAAGTACATCTGCATTTTGCCAGAAATGGAAGTTCTATATGCCTATTTGAAATTCTATTTATTTTTTAAACTCTTTATAATTGAAAATTTCAAACATATTTATAAATAAAGAGAAGATAGCATAATGAACTCTATGCTTTGAAAATGATCAATATTCTGCCTTTTTTGTTTCTTTTTTTCTTACTAGACCCTATTTGGGGGAGATCAGCATATTATAAATAAAATTTTATTCAACTCTAATTTGTTTTATAGGATAGTCTTTGATTCTTCATTAAATTTTTATTTTTACTTTAAACTGCTTTATACAAAGATTTATGTATTTTCTTCCTTGAGATGTTTGTATATATTATTAATTGAAACTCACTATACACACATTCAATATTCTGAGCTACCAATGTGTTGCCGTATATGTTTATTAGACATGGCGAGACTTTTGGTGACTTTAAATAAATGTAGTTTATTAAATGTTTAATATTTCAAATGAAGAAATGAATATATGTCATCATTTAAATGACTCAGAACACTGATTTGGGAAGACTCCATTGTAGAATTGTGAGCTTGAATTTATGAATTACCTAACTTTCTTTCTATATTATACTTTAAAGATGAATGCAAAATTAAAAAATTTGCCTGACTAGCAAAATTCAAAGGCAACTGTGATCTGTACTAAGTAGTAATTTTGGTAAGTTGCTAATTTATTGTATGATACATAATTTAGTTTTTAGAATCTGAAATGCAAAAGCTGATTCAACAAAAGCCCAGTACTTTAAAGAGTAGTAACCATAAAATACAGCTTTCTATGGTCACTGTTGTCACTGAGGCTTGGTGTGTACTCATAATCCTGCACTATTTCCTCTTCTCCAGAGGAGAAAATATTAAGCAGTTCAGTCTAAAAATAAGTGAGAGAAAAAAATGCTACAGATAGTTAATGACATACCCTTCAGGATAAGTGTAGTTTTAGTCATGGTAAACAAAGGACAAATGACAGCCCATCCAAATTGAGTCTGAAATCTCTTCAGGTATCTGAACAGTATTTACCCCAACAATAATGTGAGCTGTCTCTGTGTGTCAAGTGTTATGAAGCCAGTCTTTTAGAGGAGTTAACACGCAGTACACCAGATCTGTCTTGAAACTTTGTGGTCTGAAAATACAAATGTGGGACAGTTGTATGTTTTAATGGAGGGCTAACGTAACCTTTACTGTTCCCTCTTTCTTGCTTATCCTTCCCTTAAAGTTATATATTTCAGATTCTTGGTGCAGTTGGCTTTTGGAAATCTATAGATTAAACTCCTAAATAGGTTTATAAAGTTCTGTTAGTATAAGGCTCTTGAAATAATTGAGGTTTTTCTCTTTCCCCTTGTTATTCTGTATAATTTTTCTATCACTTCATTAGTGACTTCTGGTTCTTGGATTAATTTATTTAGGTTAGTTATTCCTGCTTCTATTTCCTCATATCCTCTGTTTATGTCTGTATTCTATAGATCTGGCTCATTGTATAAGAGGAGAAGTTTGCCGCCTTAGTGAGATTTGTAAGTACTCTGGAATGTAGAGGCTGTGTTACTGTCTTTTTATTCCCAGCATATAGCACAGCGACTGGTACATAATGGGCTCTCAGTCACATCTAGGTTAAAATTTTGAGATCGTATTATTTGAATTGAAGGACAGATGGGACTTGCATGAATTTTGGCTTTCAATAATCCCTCCTCTTGCATCCTCAAACACAGCAAAGCACACAAAATGACCTAAAATAAAAATCATTTTCAGTTAATTTCTCACTAACAACTATAGCTCTCTCCCAGCTAGATTCCTGATTTGAAGATGATAATAGCTATAAATGAACATTGAATTGAGTTAAAGTCAGTGTCCTAGAGTCTTACCCTACAGGATCAGTGGCAAGGTTCTTCCAAGGTACTTCTTTCTTCTTGCTATGATTTCTGCTCTTGCTATGTCCTTTCTTCTAAGTAGGGGCTCTATGAATTCCTTATTCCCTCTCCCCTTCCCTCCTTTAATCATGGAATTCAGAGCATATCAGAGAGACAGTATCTCTATCTATTTAGGTAGTAGCCAACTCAGCTTTTGACCTAATTGACAAAGTATATTGATAAACTTAAGAGAAAAAAAGACATTCTCTCTCTCTGTCTCTCTCTCTCTCTCTCTCTTTCTCTTTGAAAAAGTGTCTCACTTTGTTGCACAGGCTAGATTGCAGTGGCATGATCATAGTTCGCTGTAACCTTGAACTCCTGGGCTCAAGGGATCCTCTTGCCTTAGCCTCCTGAATAGCTAGGATTGCAGGTGCATGCCACCAAGCCTGGCTAATTTTTGTTAAATTTTTCATAGAGACAGGGTCTCACTATGTTGGCCAGGCTGGTCTCAAACTCCTGGGCTCCAGCAATACTACCACATTGGCCTCCCAAAATGCTGGGATTACAGGCGTGAGCAACTGCACCTGACCAAACACATATTTTTCTTTAGCCTGTGTAATTAGTAGCTAAAGCAAATCAGTATTGCATTTTATCCTTTCTATTCTTGATTTTCTATTGAGTCTCAAGTGGAACAAGGCCTGCTATCCTTCTGCAGAACCTTAAAATTAAGCTTAAGGGAAAAAAATCTGAAAGAAATATTGTGTGAAAAATTATTCTTCTTTACTTTTAGGAGCCTCAGATGATTTGACTGTTTCAACAGGATTTTCTTTCAATATTATCCTATTCACAAGGGCTAAAAGAATGTTCTGTAGTATCCCAAATTGATTGAACCCTGTGTAACCAAAGAACAGCTAGCTATATGCCATAGCAAACATTTGTTGAGTATCGGCAGGTACCAGACACATTGCTTGGTGGCACTGGGGAAACAAATATAAGTATGTCTGATATTCATATCCTTAAAGACCTCTCAGCATAGTTGGGAAAAAGGATGTTAAAAAAAAAAAAAAGAGATCATGTAGAATGGTGAAAGGGGATAAAGTAATATGAAACTACACGTTATATAGTAAGAGGAGCTATTGCTTCTCTCCAGTGTAGATTGTAGGAGATCAGGGCATGCTTCCTAGTGGACATCACATTAGAATTGAACAATAAAGAGCATAGGAGACAGTGATTTCACTGGAAGCACCCTGGAGGCCAAGAGACTGCAGTGGTTGTTGACATAGCCTGAAGGATCTATTTGGCATTCCTCAGAGATTTTTCAGATATCCAGAACTGATGTCTCGAACTCACTTTATATCTCTGAGGGATGTTTTAGGGTCTCTAGACCAATCCACTATCGTAGTTTTAGTTGGAGACCCTCTTGTATTAGTGACATTTCCCATTGAACTGTTCTCTCCACCTGGGATCATTCTGCTGTGACTATGCCACATAAAATGACATTAGAAAATATGAGGTGAAGCTCTCTTTTCTCCATCCTGTGGTTCTGAACAGCTTTGAGCTGTTTTGGAAGAGCAAGCAGGCAATAAGACACCATGAGTAGAGTGATAGACATAATGCAAATGTGGCAATGATCTTAGGGAATATATGTTCTTATATTGAAGAATTGCCTTTGGGTCTTACAAAAAGGGACAATACACAATAATATTTGCTTAAGCAAAATCTCTTTTTTTTTCCATTTAAGAAGCCCACCTAGCATAGTGCTTATACTATTCTTCAAGGACTAATGTATGCTAATAGCATATATTTTTATTCAAGGAATATTATTGAGTTACTAGCTTGGCTATTCTACTTTTTCTGATAGTATGGAAGCTTTTGTTATTAAGTACATTTAAAATACTGTGAATTTTGGTATAAAAGAGAATAGAATTAAGTTTCTAGCTTTAAAAATGTCGGAAATCTGCCTTAACAAAGTGATCAACATTAACATTAGTTGTAACACATGTTGACAACATGAGTCCCTTAAAATGATGTTCTGAACAGAATACAATATCTCTTTTGTGGTATTCTTGCTAAAATTCACAACTTAAAAAGTTTCTAGGTCATGAAAGACAAGGAAAGACTGAGGAACAATTATTGATTAGAAGAGCCTAAGGAAAAATAACAAAGAAATGCAATGTGGTGTCCTGGATGGGAACCTAAAACAGGAAAATGACATTAGTGGGAAAATTGGAGAAATTTGAATAATGTCTATAGTGTAGTTGATGTTATTGTACAAAAGTCACTGTCCTGGTTTTGCTAACTATGACTAAGTACAAAATGTGAACACTTCGGGAAACCGAGTTGGGGTATACGGAACTCTGTATTATTTTTGCAAGGTTTTTTGAATCCTAACATTAGTCAAAACAAACAGTTAAAAAGTATTCATACATATGTAAATGTAACATAAATATGCAACTGGAAATAAAAGCAGATTTATTATTCATCTATTTACATTGCCAGTGATTGTTAATGGTTATTTTAAGTTTAGAGGTGTTTGTATAAATATGGATACTATAAAGTTTTGCATAAGTTTTAAAAGCAATGTTATTCATATTAACTCAATGTTTTTGGATTCCTTTGAGTGGTTTTTGGTTGGAGTTAGTTGTCTTTAAGCTACACTTTCTGGATATTGTTCCAAGTATTGATAACAGTATTTATAGCAGATTGTAGCAGAAATAGGATAAATTTTTTTGGTTTATGAAAACACTAAGTACTTCTTGAGGATTTACAGACATAAAATTGGCTGTCAGTCCTTGGAAATGCTGTACTGATAAATTTGCTCGCTTTTTTTTTTTTTTTTTTTTAAATTTCTGCCCCCTGCCCACTCCCTGACTTTTTGGAGTACAAACCACAATGTTCTTGCCTTCTCTATTGCCCTCTAGGGGTAGACTAGAGAACTTGTACCATTGTGAATTCCTGAATGTGCAGTTCAGGGGGAAAAAAATAAAATAAACTTGGGAGTTTCTGAATTTAGTGGTTTATAAATACAGATAGCTCAGAAATATATTTACCAAATATCACAGTCTCAATTTTTGTATAACATTGCCAGCATGTTGTTTTAAGACCTGTTGTTTATTTTGGCATATCCAAGTCCCCTTAGCCTTGTGCCAAGTGGAAGACTCAGGGACTTAGTAGATGCTTTATTCACGAAGGCAATGTCAACAGAAGCCTTCAGGATCAATCTCTCATCTGTGATCCTTCCTCCTTCATGCACACCCTGTTCCCTCAGATGCCTCAGGCTCTTTGTTCCCCTTACTAATATTAAAACCCATTCTGTTAGCTCCTTTTTTGGAAATAAATGTTTGTGAAGAATTAAAATGTTATTTCACCTATTTCTGATTTTGGGAAAAAAACCCCTACACATGTATGTCCTACTAATAATAGATTATTCGTCAGTTTATATCTCTCTACTATCGTTTGGAGTTCAGGTGTTAGTAGCATCATATTTGCATAGAATATTTTCATTTGCTAAATTAAAAACATCTCAGAAATATCTTTACTTTTTTTTGGTAACATTGCACTTTTATAGCATTATTGAGAATTTATTTTCTAGGAATATAAGGCCAAAATGAAATTTAAGTCATATTTCAGTATGGTGCATATTTTAATTCTTGACAGAAATGTAACTTTTCTGAGATATATTTATTCCATGACTGCACAAAATAAATATATATATGGGTTAATGAAAGCTTGCAACTGATGATATTTTTAGACTAGAAGTTAACTGAGGCCAGCTAAACATGTTAATTGGTTGACTACATCATTTTTAAATAGAGATTTACAATATGACTTTGAACTTATTAATATTATGGATTTCATTGTTATTTTCCTATGAGCTGTGTGAAACTCACCATAGTAGGTAGCTGGATGGTTTCAATAGCTAATGACTGAACTTTTCACCTCAGGCCTTGGTTCACATTAGGCTATGGATTCAAGTGATTGACAGCCATTTCATAGTAACCTGAAATGAATTGGGGGTCAAAATCATCCAAATGATGGAGAGAAAATGCCCCCGTTAGAAAAAAATAAAAGCAGAAGTAAACTAACCAGTGTAGTTGAAACTAATTGGCCTCTTTATTGGCAAAGGATTGAACGGGCACAGGGACTGAATTAATCTCTTGAATTCGGTGGCAGATCCTTGCAGGTTGAAATTGTGAATTGGCAGGTTAGCATAAGGGGCGGCTGTATCCCCCTAGCATGTGATACTTCTGTTCTGTGAATTTCCATTTTGTGAAGCTGTCAATCTGAGGCTTTTGTGAGCATTAAACTTTCTTTAGAAACAACACCACTAAAAAAGAATGACCCCACCTCCTAAACTACCACATAAATCAGCTTGATTAGTAATCTCCATTAAGAGACATTGAGTTTTGAATTGTCAGGGGTATTGTAGGTCCAGAATGAAGGACTTGGCAGGGCCAAATAGGGAAGTTTGAACATCTGCCCTACTCCGTCGTAGCACTTCTGCGAGTTTTAAGCCTATTCACAAATAGCCTAAATTATAAAAGTGCAAACTGTAGTTCTCCACAGCAGTTTTTCAAATAACATTAAGGGGTGAATATATAGATTAGTATTTATTGAAGGTATAGAAATTCCACAAAATATTTTTTATTAAGGAGAAAGGTAACAGTAACAGACCTTTATATTTGAGCCCATTAATACCAGCTTTCTTTTAGCATTCTTCTTTTCTTTAACAAGTGAAGTTTGATCTTGAATTTTTATTCAAAGCTCTGTAAACCAAAGCCACAGATGGGGTATTGCTGTGTCATTTCCATGGCCTTATACAGATTACAGAATGTATGCAGCTGTCCCATACTCCCTTAATAGACCTTCAGCTTTTCAATACATCTTCCACTGATGGCATTTCTGTGGATAAACATCATTTCAGAATGAAATGTGCCAGATGTCCTGCAGTGCACTTAGGTACAACAAGGCACTTTTTAAAAAAGTTGCACCTATATTATTTACTCATTTAGAGAATATGACTTCTGGGATATACATTGAAAATCCAAAATTTGCTGAATGAGAGAGGAAATAATATAATAATTTTAACTCATATGTACCTTAAAATTCCCTTAAACACACTTTTTTTCCCAGACCATAAAGGAATCAGTATTTTATGTCCAGGTTTCTCACAATTTTTTCCTCTAGGAGGCATAACTCAATCAAAATCTCTGGTTACTACTGAATAGAAATAGTCCTTTTTATTGAGGTTAAAAATTGCTAGATCAGGGATTTGGAACATATATATATATATATATATATATATATATATATGTCTCTATATACACACATATATATAATTTTTCCTTTAGTATAGCTAATTTTAAGAATTAATCCTTCCACTGTACTTGAGTTTTATATTTCTGCCACAAGTAAATATTATTTTCAAGTTCTGTATTTTGTTATTGTTGTTGTTCACAGACTGGAATAGATGATCCAAACGAAAGTAAAACACCCGTGGGAAATGGTTATTTAGGATCATAATATCAGCATTTGATTCTCTCATATCAAATGCAACTCTACCACATGCTCAAGTGCTTGACTGACTACTGACTTACGTCATTTAACATTTTTTACATACATACCCCTCCTCAAAGATTGCAAAATCCTCGACTGTAAGAACCATATCTCCTGCCACTTAATATACCTTGTTGCCGAACACAATGTGAGATTTTAGTCAGTGCCTGTTGAGTTGATGACTACATTTATGGTAAACTAGAACAAGGAGATCTGTATTAAATTTTTCTATGAGGAAATCCATTTTCACCTGTAAGTGCTTATAGATTATACCGAAGAGATTATAGACTTCACTTAATTGTGATTTTGCAAACTGTAGTAGCTTTATTTTTCTTCAGCATGTTTTGTATGCATTTCTCATTTTTTAAAGAGTGAGGGTTGTAGAGGCAGTTCACTAATAGCTAATAAAACTGAGATGCATGTCTTTAGATGGCCCACAACTAGAGAAGATTGTGCTAGGCCGCATTTTGAAGTTTCTGAAAATCCCTAGAAATTATTTAAAAGAGATTTCCTTCAATATTGTATAAACTTATTATCTATAAAATGTTTATCCTAAGCAAAATAATAAGAATAATAAATCATAATGAGCAAATGTTACTCCAGGAACATTGACAATTATTTAAAATCTCACTGTGTATTTAATTCAAAAGGTATGATTCTTGAAGCTGTATGCTTTTCTATGTGTACACTCCCTAAGAAAACTAGCCGAAACTTTTAATGATTTATCAAATGACTTAATAATTTTGTATATTGCCAGTTTACCTCCTCTTCCTAACAACAGTGCTCCTCTTAGCACAAAATATACTGAATTTAGAAAACTGAAACATGTTTATGATTTGTTTTGCTATCAAGGTTTTGGGAAAATATCTGTGCCGTAGTTCTGTCTCTGACAGCTGTGTGGTTAATTTTTCGATCACTGGTATGTAGCTGTCTCTTTCGGTGCTGCTGTGTTTGCAGCCATGCTGTCAACATCCACCAGAGAGCAGAGCAGCACCAACCCCCACATCTTTCATGCTAGAAATAGATGGAGACAGTAACACAGTCAGATCCTTGGCCAAACAACGCGGATTGCAGTTCATTTCAAAGGTCAGCACATATTTAAGCTTGCTTCATTACTGCCACCTTTATGCCTGAGATTTTCATTTAAAAAAAAAATCAATTTACCCAGGTTCCTTTAGAGACAGAAAAATGAAAGTGCTGAGTCCTATTTTCATTTGGAGATATCAAGCTTTTTATCAAATTATAGAGGTGGCGTTTCAGAATATTTCATATCTGATCAAGAGGGAAATCCAAAAATAATTTTCTCTTTATTCAGGAGTCTTTCAGGCAGGAAAACTGTTTTATTTTTTACTTAATATTGTGCTCAAGTCAATCATTTTAAATTCATAGAGGAAGTAGACATTTAAAAATAATCTATAATAAAAATATTTTGGAGTTTAATATTTTTGTTTATATTTTCTAATGAAAACATCACAATTTGTACTCTTTTGACATGTTTTATCGCCTAGTAAAAAATTTACACATTTTCTTTTTTTTATATTAAGGATGGTGAACAAGTGAGTAATTGTAAAATACTTTCTAGTTAAAAAGAAATAGTTTGCCTTTAAAGAAAAAAACAAGGATAGTTTATTTTGTTTTAAATCATGTCTGTCTTTTTCCTATTTACTATAAGGATCTAATATACATAGGAAGGATATGATATGGTATATATTAGGAATGTTCATATGGCTGGTATATATTAAGGATTCTCAGTGGTTTGTGTCACAGATATCTTTAAGACTAATACTTTATTTTTAATCAAAATAATTAATTTTGGGAAGAAGCTTTACATCTTCTTTGCAAAAATAGAGTTCTAGGAAATGAAAGAAAATCATTCTGAGATATGATATACAAGCCACAGAGAAAATACATTTTCAAAATAGTGTGTTAATAAAGATTTTTGATATCAAAATGTAAAAAAAAATTGTATGTCTTTTCATTAATCATTGGTAATTAAACTGCTTATCATTTTTTTAAATGATAAAAACATAAGTGGTAAAAAGTTTTTCAAACTTGATGTCATGACCATTTTAGATCATGGAAATTCATATTTTTCTTGTGACACATTGAAGGAACATAATTATGGAAATACCTTAAAAAGAGTTTAAAAGGAGTGCCTTGAGGCTAAAGGCTTCCTAAGAGAAATACTCACATACTCAGGCTATCTAGCTAAATATACATGTACATATATATATAGATATAAATATATATATATATTTTAGTGATAATTTTAACAAGGTTGTTTTAATTTTGGCATTCATGTATTTCTGAAATGAATATTTAAGATACCTTATAACTGACTGAAAGAGGAAAAAGCATATCTGTATTTTAAGTATAATAATTTTGGACTTATAAATAGATTTCATAAAAGTTTTTTGAATACATCATTAAAATTTATAACTTATTTTAAAATAATTAAGAAATAAATATGGCTCAAAGTCCAGTCATCAGTTGTATTTAGACTTGGACTACTTCACTCAATTCTATAGGCTGGTTGGAATTTAGAAACAAATTCTCATTTGTTTTCAGGAGTAATGATCTATAGAAAGTGTGTGAATGAGATCCAGAAAATATGATAATAGTACCTTAGGATAAAAGTAAGAAATGTGAAAGGTGAGAAAACTGGGAAAAATAGGACCTCAAGTCCCTTGGGCCACCCAAGTGCATCTTTTAACCTGAAAGATAGCATGAACCCACTTTCTCGTCCTTCAATTTCTAAAGTAAGTGGTGCTGATTTTATTTGTTATAAATTCTAACGTGACTTACATATAAATTTTTTGCTTCTTTCTTAGATGCAATTTAAAACAACAAATCAGCATCACACAATGAAACCAGGTAACAAACTTGCCTACGTGCCCCCGAATCTAAAGTAAAAGTTGAAAAAATTAGAACAAACAATAAAAGAAAAGCAAATTTCTATTAGAAAATTATATTCATATTTTAAAAGAGGTTAAAAAGGTATTTTTTGCCAATTATTTGCCCAACCGCATACTATCTCATTTAACCTTTATGATCATGCTGGGAGCTAGGTGGTGCTAGGCCCACCGTACAGATAAGAGACTTAACATTGTAAGAGTTTAGTGATTACCTCTATTACTTAGCCAAGCCTTAGTCCCAGATCATCTGACTTCATATCCTATTTTTCTCTTTTGCTATGTTGAAATTCTGGACAGACAAAAATCCTTCCCTTAAATGTTAACTATCTTAGAGATTTGTGGATTTGAATTACTGGCAGAAAGAAAAATTAGGAAGAGCAAAGATTAGTTGTGAGGTGAATGATAATACATGGGTGATTTCTGTTTTTCAGTTTTTGGTTTACTTTTTTAGTCAATTGTCTGTATTAAAAAACAAACAAAAATGCCCAAAACTTAGGCTGATTTGTTATTTATTAGGTTTTTATCCCAACACCATCATTACTCATAACAGAATAATTAAACCTATTTACCATATATTGCTAGTAAAATGGGAGTTTTATATGTGAAAAAATAGCAAATCCATTTTTGGATAATTAAAGGTAGGAATTGTATGTGATATTAAAGGCTGTTATGTTTAAATATGTCATGACAGTTTTAAGGTAGAAACATAATTTAGCTTGACTTTGGCTTTTTTTTTTTTTTTTTAACATGGGTTAAAAAAGTTTAGTGTACAAAGAGACTACAGAATTGCCCTATTGTTATTTATTCAACTCAAGTCTCAAGTACCAGGGGCTGAGAAAGTCAGGAAAGCCAGTTTTTTTTTTCCATTCTTCATCACAGCCTCTACTTCCATGCTCCCCAGATGTAGCATGGCCGTCTTTTGAAATGATGCATTCAACTGCAATATTTTAAAAAGTCTGTTTCTTTTATACAAATAAGAAATCAGATTTAAATGATTACAAGTAGAAGTGATCTTCAGCCTTTTCTTAGAATTTAAGTTACATTTACATGTAGAGGTAGGTGATCTTTGGCCTCACTTTAGAATTCGAGTTATAGTTTCTTTTGAAAGCCTGGTAGCCCTTTACATAAGCTCTACATTTACTGCAATAGAGCAACCAAAGGATACTTTGACTGCTGTAGTAGATAGTTTCTTTTCTTTTGCTTATTAATACAAAGGTGCTTAGTGGCACAGTAGGAAAATTTAAACTCACACTCTAAAAAGCCATTTATGTGGATTGTGTTAAAATTATTTTTTCCAAAATGATCTGCAAACCTAGTATTCTTCTATATTCAGAAGTTTAAAAATAAACCTCTTAAGCCTCAAGCAGAATAATGATTTATACAAAAATAAAGAGAAAGGGAATTTTTTCTTACAATATGGCCACTGTCTTTCACTGAGTTCTAAGGATGTTAGCATTTAAGTTCCTATGACGAAACACTTTAAACTCTATGATAGGAACTTGGAGCCCTCTGTGGAAGGCTCTCAAGAAATCGGATACAACGAAAATATTTTTCAAAACTTGTGTTTTTTTGTTGTTGTTGTAAGTTGTGCATATTAAAGGGATTACATTTTATAGTGAAAATATTAGAAGGCAGATTTGAAACTGCTAGTATATTTTTAAAGGAATTCATGTACATTTTCTGAGTTGATTCTATCTGAATTTTTAAATAGACACAGACGCAGAATCTGCCTTATCATTATTAGGTCATGGAGTAATAGCCCTATGCAAAGGTTCAGATGAAAAGACAGTGGTAACATCAAAATTTTCTCATTTTCTTAAAATTTAAGGTAAAAATGAAGGGTCACTGTGTAGAGATTTCATGAGTTTGACTCATTAATTCATGAAGAAAGGAAAAGGTGAAGAATATATTTTAAAAGAAAAACATTAGAATGTGTTGGCTGTATTTCAGATGATGATTTGTGTTTAGTGATTTAGACCTTTATTATATTTCTGTAGAATTAATATTGATCATTTCAGTTTTTTTAAGAGTCTTATTTTGCTCTAATTAAAAGGCAGCACATACTATCTTAAAATCATGAATACTGTAGAGTTCTTCATAACTTTACGGATCCAGTCTTTCAGTATTCATTTGGATGTTGCATTGTTGTTAGCTAGATATCCCTATGTTGCTTGTTTGTATATTTAGAATATGTTGATATACTTTATTTTCTTACTATATCCCAATGTATTTTAATATAGGAACTTGCATATAGAGTTCCAAATTTATTTTACGATAGCATCCTCAAATTTTAGAGTAGGTTATTTATCTGGTAGGCTAAAAATCTAAGCCAGTCTGTGAGCTTTCAAAGAAATTCTAAAAAACAAAATGCTGTTAGTTGGAAGCGTGATTTCAGTAGGAATATCTTCTGAATTGTTTGTGGTTCATATAAATATATTTTGAGGGAAGTTCTTATACCAAAGTTCAAGGTCCTGATATTTACATAGTTTCTTTACATAGTGCACCAAGTTGATTTGTGAGGAAATGAAGAGAATTTAAATTAAAAATTTAAACCATGAATGTAAAATTGCTGGATATTTGCACATAGTACAGGGTTGAAGGGAGTTTTTTTTTAAGTTATCCATATGGCAGCAGAACTTTTAATAAACAATAGTTCTAACACAGATTCTTTATGGAAACAGAAAATAGGATTTATGAGGTGACATTTTGAGTATGTTAAGTAAAATGAAATAAGATTAGGTTTATTTTCCTATTTCCCCCCAGCCTTGCGAAGGTTTAGTGGCTGAATTACCACTTATAATTTGTTTTTTCATTCCTTGCATGCATTTCATTAACCTATTCCTGGCTCTGCAGCCAGCCTGCAGAGAAAAATCAGCAGAAGGATTTCTGAACAGATTGGCTACAACACACTATAGGACAAATTTCAGAATCCAAGGACGATTTGATAACTTTTACTGTGCTTTACATTAATAATGTGAAAAGTTTCATTTTGTTTAAATGGTATCTTAGAGAATTAATGTTATTTAATAACATTTAAGTAAAAGTTATGAGATATTGCCAAACACTCAAAATTTAACTGATAGTGCATTGAAATGATTCTGACTGCTTCAGAGTCAGGACTGAATAGATTAGTATTGAAGTTCTGTTCCGGGATTTTACCACTTACTCAATGAACTACTGGAATAGTAGTAAAAGTTTTTTGTAATACAGTTGATTTTTCTTTGGAATAGTTATGAGACTCATGTAATAAAGATAGGGAGATATTACAAACAGATGTAATTGTACAGTTTTCTGAATATAACAGAATGTTGCCTTTCATTCTTTTTTAAAATAACTCTCAGTTATGTATGTTAGCACAATAATGTAATTGTGCATAAATAAATGAAATTGGTGTTGAAATACATACAATTATTTTTCATGTGAAAGTTACTTTTTAAACTATATTTTGCTTTGACTTTAATTTTATACATTTGCATTCCCCAACAGAGAATGATGGCTCAGAATGCCCCAGGTGAGAGGATGAGATGAGTTTGTGATTTAAAAATGCTATGACTCTAAAAAGAAAAAAATTTAAGTTAAAAGGTACTTCAGTTCAACCTTTTGTGCTGTAATTCCCTCATCCTGTTTAAAAACTCAGCATTCTCTGTACTGTTTTATAACTTATTATTTGTTCGAGCCAGTGATAGTACACTCATTACCGCCTGCAAAAGGCAGTCTCAGGTTTGGAATATTTTAAGAATCAAATTGCTTCTTTCTTTTCTTCTTGCTTGTTTTGAGCTCACACCTGCCCTGTAATACCTTCTATTTGCAGTTTTTGTTCTGTGATAGAAAGCTACCAGAATGTCACTCATTCTCTACATAAAGACTATCAAATTCAGCTATTGCTACGTTTCTCTGCTGTATTTTATAGGAAAAGTCCTGGAAACAGTTCAATTTAGCAAATGTTTATGGAGCATCTAATGCTATTTTAGGTTTTTAGGATATAAACAAACAAACAAACAAAATAAAGATCCCTGCCTTGAGGAAGCTTCTATTCTAGTTGGAATAAGAAAATAAAAGACAGTAAGTATACCAAATGATTTTAGAATACCATTGGCTCTAATTGCTTTTCTTCCCATTCTTTTACACACTCCCAATAGGCTGTTGTCCCTGCTATTCTTCTGAACTTCTCTTCACTTGAAAACTGGAATCTCATTATTACTTCTTCATTCTCAGTCTTAATTGGTTTTTATCTTTTCAGCAACATTTGAAACAACAGAGCACACACTCCATCCTTTTTGAAATATTTTCTTTATTTTCAGGACACCATTGGCTCTTACTTTTTTTTCCTTGACTCATTGCCACCCTTTCTGTTCTCCTTTGCCAGTGTCTCCTTCTTTTCCAGGCTTTTAATTGCCCCAGGGCTCTGTCCCTACTCCCTCATCCTTCTCTTCTTTTTTTTCTCAGCCTATACTTACTTTTTAGGTGATTTTACCAGTTTCATAGCTTCAATGCCATCTTTATGCTGGTGTCTTTCAAATATTCTATAGTCCAAAGAAACTAAGACACTGATTCTGAAACTGACTTCTGACGCACCATTATTTTGTATACTACTAAGGAGAAAAAGAAAAGGTTGCCATTTCTCTTTTTAGGATATTTTTGATTGTAAGACATGTCCTTATTTCAAAGATGTTAAAATAGAAAAAAAAGTTTATCATAGAATCAATGAAATGTGGCATATGTCCTGACCCCTCGTCTCAGATTAAGACTGGTATATCCAGTGGCATAGACAACATCTCCACTGGGTTGTCGAATAGGTGTCTCAGGTAGCATTCCTTAAACTGAATTCTCGATTCCCACCCATCCCCAAATTTGCTCTTTCTCTAGTGCTCTCCACATCAATAAATGGAACCTCCATTTATCCAGTCGCTTTGCTCGAAACCCCAAAGGTAATCTCTGATCTGAGTTTTCACCTTTGGCATAAATTTTATAATAAGCAAATTCTCTACTTTCAAATAAATCCTCAAATTTGATTACTTTTTACTAACTGCACTACCACGCTTGTCTAAGACACTTTTTCTCCTGCTTGTATTACTGAACTAGTCTCCTAACTGGCCTCTGGTGTCCATCTCTTGCTCCTAAGCAGTTGTATTTCACTTATAGCCAGAGCGAGTGTTTAAAAAACTAACATCAAATCACCCTACACTAACTCAAAACCTTTCAGAGGCTTCTCTTTATACTCGAAATATATTTCATCCCTTTCCATGGTTTTCAAGCCTCCACATGACCATGCTCCTGCTTCACTCTGTGGCCTTACTTTCCATTGCTCTTTGCTGGGTGCCATATTTTCCAGGTTATTCTTGCTAATCCTACACAGCACCATGCTAGTTTCCTCCCTGCTCCCGATCATTAGAACATCACATAATTTGATGCCCTGCTACATGATGATCCTGCTGTATTCCTCCTCCTGCCCACAATCCAAGGTAACTAATTATGCCTTTGCTTTTATTTATGGTTTTAGCACATATATAGATACCTCTAAAGTATATACAACTTTTAGTTTTGTTCTGTATAAATGGAATTATACTGTATGTGTTCTCATGTGAATTGCTCTTTCACTTAACATTATGATATGTATAGCTGAACTTTGGTTATTTACTCAGCTGTGTAGTATTTCATTGCATGGATGTACCAAATTTATTATTCATACATTTAACTGTCAACAGATTTTTTGCATGCATGTGGATATATTAACAGTCATGTGACAGCTGCTGTGACAGTCATATGCATGTTTCAAGATGAAATTGTTTCACTGGAAGTGGATTTGATGTCATAAGGATTGTGTATCTTCAACTTTACTAACAATGCAAATAATATTCCAGAGTAGTTAGGCCCTTCAGCAGCATATAAAATTACCTGCAAATTCCCAACCTCAGGAAATCTTGATATTAGCAGACTACTTATTTTTCTGAATCAAATGGGTATAAAATGATATTTTATCATTTAAATTTATATTTTCTCAATAATTTTATATACTTATTGGACATTAATATTTCTTTTTGTTACATTCCTGTTTGTGCCTTTGCCCGTTTTTTTAAAATGGGATTTTTAAGCTTATTTTAAATGTATTCAAATAGGATTATTTACCCTCCTATATGAGTATTTTGTTGGTTAAATATTCTGCAAGTATTTCCCATTTGTTGTTGCTTAGCATTTTACTCTTATTATGGTATTTCTTGATGAGGAATAGCTCTTGATTTACCATGAAGGATTAACTTTTTTTTAATTAATTGTACTTTTTGCATGTTATATAAGAAACTTTTCATACTCTGAAATCTTATAAATATTCTCCTATATTTTCTTCTAAGTGTTATAGAGTATTTCTTCTACATTCAAGTAGTTAATCCATCTGGAATTAACTTTTGTGTTTGGTAGGAGCTAACAGTTAAGTTCCATTTTTTTCCAGATAGAAAATCAGCTATTTCCACACCATTTCTTAAAGTGATCATCCTTTTAATAAGCTAAGAAGTAAACTCTTAAATTACAATTCCCCCTGTATTGATACTCTTTCTGGGCTCCCTATTCTGATGATAAATTTGTACATCTCTTTGCCAATACCACCCTGTCTTAATTGCTACAGGTTTAAGTCATTCTATTTAACTGGTAAAACAAGTTCCCTGACCTTGTTCTTCTGCAATATTTAGGCTATTATTGGCTTTTTGATATTCTGCATAAATTTTGGAATACTATTTTCAAATTTACTGAAAAAATCTGAATATATTTTGATTGAAATTTTGGTAAATCTGTAGATCAAAATGAAGAAGCTTGACCATAACCAGCCCCAACTAAGTCCCGAAGCACTGCATCTCAATTAAGCTTCCTTGGTAGATGACTTTTCACATGAGCTTTCAAAATTCATTTCTATGGGAATTAAGTGTGTCTTGTGTGACTTTGCTAGGTGAGAACTGTTGGAAGCTTGTTTTTGGTTTTCTCTTGACTTTGCCTATGTTCTTTTCCCCCTTGCTGATTTCCTTTTGCTTCGTATCCTTTCACTATAATAAATCTTAGCCATGAGAATGGCTATATACTGAGTCATGTGAGTCCTTCTAGTGAATCCTGGTTACTTCCTACATACCCAGTTTATTTTTTCATTATATTTTCAACTTTCCTATGATTTTATATTTCATTGTGTTAAGAAAGTCTCCTTACTGTCTCCCTTTTAGGCAAAGGTTTATTTAGCTAATCTTTTCAGGGTGTCATTTTTGAGGGTCCTGGTTTTATTATTTTTCTTGGATCTCTGCTCTGACATCTCACCAAGCAAGAGGCCTAGACTGTCTTCTTTTTCCATGAATGTCCCACTGAAACAAAAGTCTAGGCCACCAAGGATTGGCAAATGCTGTAAAAATGTAGCAGTCAGCATCTGCATACTAGCCTAACCCTCTCTGGCTTCATGCACTCTGTCTTTCTTCTTTTTTTCTCCTGTAAACATTTTATGCAGATACCATTATGATTCAGAGGCTTTCACTCTCAATTTAGTCCTTCATCAAATGCAGTGCCAACGCAGTTCTTTGCATCCTCTACTAAAGGCAATATCTTTGATAGGCCCAACAGTCCTGCGCCCCGGAGCTGACACAACTTGTCTTGGAAGAGATTTGGATGCAGATGTGTTTTACCCACAGCCTGTAGCCATCTCTTAAACAAAAAGTATTTGTTCTAAATAGTTAAAAATTTTTTTCAGGGCACATATTATGGACATGTAGTGTTATCCAATTGCTAATTTGTATATTTTTTATTTTGAATACAAAATAATAAACATTTCTATAATTCCTATTAAAACATTAAAAATTATTTCTAAATAGAAGGGCTTTTCATAAGTCACATTCTCTTTTCTTGTTGTACTGATTCATTCTTTTTCTGGGTGTTATAGACAATAGTAGCTCTTTGTATTTTCCACATTTTAACATGAAAAGTAAAACAGGAAGCACATAATGATTTTATGGCTTTTTATCCTCTCATAGTGGCCCCTTAATACCCTAATAGCTACCCCAAATATGTTTAGGGGAGTCTCTGAGATCCTTAGTTGCTGTATTCATAGGGGTCCTAGTTATGGAACTTGGTATTGGTTGTAGCCTATAGTTCTGTTTTTGAACTTAGCAAAACATGCATCTAAGTAAGACATGAACCTAAGCTCTAAGTCTTAGGAAAAAGCAACTATGAAGCAATTTGAGGCTGCAGTATGAAGAGAGGCCATTTATTTAATTCTAGGGACATGACTAGTTGGGATTTTAGGATAATGAAGGAAGATAGAAGTTCAATCAGTTTAGGACATAGACTTTTCTTTGGCTTGGATTCTGTAGAAAAAAATATCATTAAATTGGGATTTCCAAAAAGTTATTGGATTATAGCAATTAAATTTTTGGTCTTTGAATATGATTTTGGGTCACACAGGTAAGCATATCTCTGCAAGATTCTTTATGGAAAGATTTTATGCAGGAAAGGTAGGTCTAGGTAGGTCAACTGGTCTATTGACTTTAGTATAGACTATTAACACTTGTTGAGTATCTTTATATATCAGATGTTATCCCTGACTCTTTATATGTTATTTTATTTTAAACTTTAAAAAAACTCAGTGAAATTAAGCATTTAAAAAAATCCCACTCTAAGCTAGACCCAGTGGCTTAAGCCTGCAATCCAAGCACTTTGGGAAGCTGAAGCAGGGGGATTGGTTGAGCCCAGAAGTTCAAGATCAGCTTAGACAATAAAGTGAGACCCCCATCTCTACAAAAAAAATTAACCTGGCATGGTGGGGTGAGCCTGTTGTCCCAGATACATGAGAAGCTGAGGCAGAAGGATTCCTTGAGTTCAGGAGGTCAAGGCTGCAGTGAGCCATGATTGTACCACTGCACTCCAGCCTAGGTGACAGAGTAAGACCCTGTCTCAAGAAAAATAAAAATGCCTCTCATAGATTAACAAATAAGACTCAGATTAAGGTCACACAGCTTTTAGCTCTAAAGCTTTGGCATGCTTATTATATATGCTGTCTTAGTCCATTTTCTGTTGCTGTAACAGAATACCACAGACTAGGTGATTTATAAAGAAAAAGAGTTTATTCAGCTCATGGTGCTGGAGGCCAAACCATGAGTGTGGTAGATAAGTTGAGAAGTCCAAGATATGACACTGACATTTGGTGACGGTCATTCCGTGGTGGAAAGGCAGAAGGCAGGAACTCATGCATGAGACAGAGAAGAAAAGGCGGCCAAACTACTGTGGTAATTAATCTACTTCTACAATAATGGCATTCATCCATTCATGAGAATGGAGCCTTCATGGGCCAAATGCCTTCCAAAGGCCCCACCTCTTAACACTGCCATAATAGCAACCAAGTTTCTAACACATGAACTTTTGGGGGACACATTCAAACCATAGCACATGCAAACCCTGTGTTCCATAGATCTATATAGAATTAGCTCTGATAGAAATGTGCATCACATAGGTCATTAAGGCAGGAGCTTGAACAGAAGGGGAACTGGACTAGTTTAATGTTATTCTCCATATTTGGTTGAAATGCTTTAAGTTCCTCCATTTCAATTTAGCATAGACTTAGGACTGGGACAAAGCTGAATGCATTGATGAGGATCAGGTAGATTCTGTAAGATCTAGAGGCTGGCATAGCTGACAGCATCAAAGTACATATAAATATGGAGAGAAAATCAGAACAAACGGCTTATCAAAATAAGAAAGAATTAATAGGCAAGGGGTTTTGTGGCAGAAAGTATTTGGATAATCTCTGATTCAGCAAATGTTTATCAAATGATTCCTTTGTATATGACATGTTGCTTGGAGACAAGTAAAGCCAAGATGTATATGACACCCTTTCTGCTCTCAAAGAATTTCTGTTAAACAAATTACCTTAATATTTGGTGGGATGGAATAAATACTAAATCGAAGAACAAGTGCATGTTATGGGTTCCTAGAGCAATTACTTACTGGTGCATTAATGGAAGCTTTAACAAAAAAGGTGACAAGTAAACAAGTTATTGAAGGGTAAGCGAAGCTTTAAAAAATGATAGATCAATTGATTTCATGAGAAAGCAACATGAAGAAGCAGCACAGAGCAGGGAGTTGTCCAAGGAGGTAAATGAGGAAAACAAGTAAATTCTACTTGGGAAATGACATAGACAGGATAAAGTAGACACGATTCTTTTTGCCCAGGGAATACTTATTTTACCTTCTTTTCTTTTCTTTCTTTTTTTTTTTTTTTGAGATGGAATTTCATTTTTGTTGTCTAGGCTGGAGTACAATGGTGTGATCTTGGCTCACTGCAACCTCTGCCTCCTTGGTTCAAGTGATTCTCCTGCCTCAGCCTCCAAGTAGCTGGGATTACAGGCATGTGCCACCATACCTGGCTAATTTTGTATTTTTAGTAGAGATGGGGTTTCACCATATCAGCCAGGATGGTCTCGAACTCCTGACCTCAGGTGGTTTTCCTGCCTTGGCCTCTCAAAATGCTGGGATTACAGGTGTGAGCCACTGGGCCTGGCCCTTAGTTTACCTTCTTATGATAACAAAATGTTGATCTTACCCTGGGGAACCACCACTTTTTAAATCTCTTATTCTGATTATTTGAATATGATGGATGTCTACCCTATTTTTCCCCAAATCAAAAGTGAACATGTGATCTAGGCCTGGCCAATTAGCAAATTAGACTCAGTCTTGAAGTTTTGATTGAAAAAGGAGCTTTCTACTGATATTGTTAAGCTGTGATGATGTGTTCCTCGACCAGCCAGGGAGCTCTGAAGGGAGATCCTCCCTTAGGATAACAATAAAGAAAGTCAGAGCCAAGGATCAGAGACAGTGTCCTGAACTTGCCCCAAATTTTCAGTTATGTGAGCCAATCCCCCTCCCGTTCTTTGTTTTAGTTGAGTTTATTTAAATTTAAAGGTATAAATTGTTTCTAATGAAAGGATCCTGGCTAATATACAGGGCATGGAGACCTCACCTTGGAAACTGAGCAGAAAGCAGAGTAGAACAAGCTGTTGAAGTAACAGAAGTGGTTGGGCTATGTTGAGACTGGCAAGAAATGAGACAGGAGAAGTATGGTAATACAAGTTGGCACAGAGCTGAGCTGAGGATTGATATATTAACAGCTAGGAGACAGTCCAGTGTTTTTTGAGCAGTAGACTGATACAGGGAAGAATTTTAATCTTTCTCTCTTTCTTGTGAGTAATTTTTTTGTATTCCACTTTCTACCCTTTCTGCTCTGGCATTAGTTATATTTATAGCAATGTTGGTTTTGTTTCTTATGGCTATCTTTTGTGGAGCCTAACACTTAAATTGATCACAACTCCAAATCTCAGATATTGTGCCTCTTTGAAAAGAGACAAGAATTTTCTAGAGATGATACACAGGGAGCACAGACTCACTAGATACCTCTCAGTTGGATTTCATTTTTTCCTCTTCCAAATCCATGTACCACTGAATTAGTATTTCTTTTATGGCAATAAACCCAGTACAATGTGTCCTATTGTTGTATGGCACTTGTCTTCAAACTACCCAAGCCTCTCCCTTTATGCCAGATTGTAGCCTTCTTGGTAGGCAGGAACTAAACATTGTGCATATTTTAGAATACACTTTTCACAGTGCCAGTCTATTATCTTGCATACAATAGGTAGTCCAAAGCTTATGGGGAAAATTTTCCTTTAAATAGAACTATTACATTTTTATTAAAGCAAGTATTAGTATCTAGGCTTAAAGACTAGTTGCCTGAAAATTTATTACTCTCTGAATGATTAAAGAAAAAAATAAGTCATGGAAGAGATTGTTTGACATTTTGAATGTGCATGTGTATTTATCTCCAAAATAGAAGATACTATTGTTTCCACAGGTCACAGGACATTTCCTAGGAGTATAATTCTCAAAACTTAAGTCTCCTGCTCTCCTTTTATGCTATACTCAATAATTTTCTTTTAGTAAAATTATTACATATGTGTAGATATTCCTTTCTACAGGAGGTGAAGTTCTTTTCTGTCCCCTACTCCCCTTGTCCTCCACTCTTTCCCCTTGAGAGTAAGCTAGACTTAGTGAATCATTTCCTAAGCATAGAGTGAGCAAAGAGAAAACAGCAGCTCTACAGTGGAGAATACTGGAAAACATTATCTTAACCAAGTGATGAAAGTTACCATTAACCATGTTGTCACGTGGAGAACATGTACCCCTGATGTGACATGACAAAAGGGCACTTAACCTCTGTTGATTCTTTTTCAAAAGCTCATAACCTCAATCTAATCATAAGACAAATAACAGAAAAGGCCCAAATAGGGGACATTTACAGGATATTTGGCTAGTACTGTTTAAGACCATCAAGGTAATAGAAAACAAGGAAAGACTGAGAAACTGTCACAGGCTAGAAAGACTTGACAACTAAATGTAATGTCATACTCTGGATTGGATCCTGAAACAGAAAGACAACATTAAATGGGAAAAATTGGTGAAAGCCAAACAAAGTCTGGAGTTTGGTTAGTAGTAATGTACCAATGTTGGTTTCTTCATTTTGACACAAATGCATTATACCATACTAATGTAAGATATTAACTAATATAAGATGGGGGGAACTGGGTGAAGGAACAGAAACTCTAAGTACTAATTTTGCAACCTGTAAATCTAAAGTTATTCCAAAATAAAAAGTTTATTTAAGTAATTGTTATGAAGTATTTCAGTAACGTAGAAAATTAAGAAGGATATAATTAACAACATGTATTGATCACCCGAACTTAAGAGAGAAAAATTACAAATACATACTTTTCCCTTTGTTTTCACAATCCTGATATGCTTTTCTTGAGAGGTAACCACCATTCTGAATTTGTCTGTTTGTCTTTATGTTTTATTCTATGTATATGTGAATCTGTAAACTTTCTATAATATTATGTTTTATATAAACTTGAATTAGTGATACAATACTCTGTCAATATGTTTTCAGCTTACTTTGTTCACCTAGTAATATGTTTTTGAATTTCATCTATAAGGTTGATCAATCCTGCTCCAGTCATTCATTCTATACCTATTTATCACACCTGGTAGAGTACTAGGTACTTAGGATTCGGCAGTGAACCTCATATTTCTGGAAGGCACTGTGCTCAAAGATGTATATATAAAAAGTGTTATTGATAAGGTCATAATCTGGTTAGGGAGCTATCACACTATAAGAAGCTATAATATGGATATTTATTTTGAACTTCGTTGTTATCTGTGAATATTCTCTGTTAGATATTTTATTTTGATGGACTGCAGACATGTTTTGTTTAGTCAACTCAGTGTCTTTTAAAATTTTGTGTTGGTTTTCAAGAGCAGTTAAAAATTAAGAGATTTGTTGTGATGATTTGAGTTCCAGCTTCTCTTGAAAAATCTTGCCCTAATGGGCTGATTCCAACATGGTTAGCACTGGGAGGAGCAGAGGAACTGTGGCTCTGAGTTGCTCACAACCCACTTTGCCCTTTGCACAATTGCCTTACTTCCTGGAGACCCTGGGAAGTTTCAGACACTTGAGCTGTACAATTAGGCATGTGCATGCTTCTTGTTTTCCCATACAATCTCTTAAATGTTGCCATTGATAATGTTGATAAATATAAGAGAGTAAGAAGATGTGTATATACCCACATATAGCTTGAGATTTTTGACCAACCATGGATTGTATATGCTATGGCAAATTTTTCTTTTTTTCTGAAAATAATTATATCATTTATATGAATACACAAACCAGTTTTTCTATAAGTTGGCACAGTTTTCCAATTTTGATGCTTTTATTGCAGTTTATTCCACTGTTTCTTGAAGGTCTAATACATGCAGGCCATGGTTATAACTACTGAAGTGATTCAAAGAAATATATTGTAGGGTAGTAAAACACATTCATAAATAACTTCATAATTCAACATATTTGTTGAGCACTTGCTGTGAGCTAGGAGCTTACTATATGCAAAGGGAGTGACAAGTGAATAAGATGATTCTTGACTTCAAGTACTTTATTATTATCTGAGGCAATGGTCCTCAGAGTTGCATGTGCTGACATGGAGATTCCTGAGCCCACCTGCACGTCTTCTAATTTAGTGATTGAGGTAAAGTCCAGGCATCTTCAGTTTTAATAAGTATATCAGGAGAAGGCAGATTTATTATGATGGTAACTGAACTTAAGTGGCAGGTCCCTTCACTTGCACTAACTGCTGAATTCTGGAGTCATTGGGAACTCTATGTTTTATGAGGAAAGCGGGGAGAACCAGTTTTCCACTAGGAACCATTTCTAAGCAAGCACTGTAGATTTTCTAAAGTGATCTTAATTTCTAAGTCTCCAGTACAGTCAGCCCTCTGTATCTGTGCATTCCACATCTGCAGATTCAACCAACCATGGATTGAAAATATTTGGAAAAAAGCATTTCACAAAGTTCCAAAAATCAAATGTTGAATTTGCTGTCTGTGGAGTACTACGTTGAATCCATGAGTATCAAGTGACATGTAGACATCATATTAAGTATGACAAGTAATCTAGAGATGATTTAAAGGAGCATATATGTAGGTTGCATGTAAATACTGTACCATTTTATATAAAAAACTTAAGCATCTGGGGACTTTGGTATCCGCAGGGGGTCCTGGAACCAAACTCCCACAGATACTGAGGGGACAACTATAATTTGTTGTGATTTATTTTTTTAAGCTAAATAGTCACATTTGTATCTAACTTTAATTTAAATATTATTTTCTTGTCTCTAAAATGAGTTCAACAAATTATGTAAGCCTCAAGCTGACAGCCCTGATGATTTTGGTGCATGTTGTTCCTGGACCAACTTTTGGCAAATGCTATCCAGGGTTATGGAATGGGATGGGAGATAGAATATGAGTTACATGTAATGCCATCAAGATGTCAGAAGAGCTGTTGTTACAGAGTCAGAAATAGTATTAGAGGTGAACATTGGAAGTAAAATTTAATTTTGGTTGGGAATTTTAGGCCTTGTGCCTAACCAGTATGTGGCCACTGGACGCCAGCCTGCCATGCACTGGTAGTTTGGATAATTTCACTTATTTGCTAAATATAGTTCCTCTGGAACGATGTGTAAGAGGAGTGCCTAATTGTGGGTATATATTTTTAAAAAGTTTGGATGTTGTTGAATTGATGGGAATGTACCTTTACGGATAGCCCAACCTCAGGTACTCTGCTTCTGTTCTCCCTACCATCTGTAGCTTTTCAAAGTTGAGTCCACTGCTTTCCACACACCTCCCACCTCTCCCCCAACTTCAAGCTCAAACCCTGCCGCTTTTAGAGGCAGTCCTCACTGAGGTATTTGAACAGCCTCAGCTCTATCACATAATTCGTCTTTCAGTTACATCCATACCTCAGAGTTGGTGGCACACCTAGGACTGCTAGATTCTACACCTTGCCGTTTCTCAAGATTTTTCCAAAAAACAGAGCTGAGTGCCAAGAGGTGTATTTGTGTATAGTTTACCTCCATTTATTTCATTTCTCCTAATCTCCAGAAAAAAACCCGAATTCTAGCCTAATACACCCTATAATTTTTCTTAATGCAAACTTAACTTCCCAGAGTGACAATTCCTACTAAATGTCAGGCTGTAACTATTGAGGGACAGAATTTGCACAGAATCGGGAAGCTGCAGATGGTGCAAAATGATTTCCTAATAGTACAGGATATTATGGCCATGCCCTCTCCTCTCTTTATTTGCTGTTAGTAGCCTGATCCAGAGCAACTTTTAAAACCAATGGATCTCATTAGGAATCTTGCTGAAAACAGACCCCAAGAGATAATCCTCCACTCTCTTAATGATAAATAGGTCCATGGTTTCTAGTTATCTTTTATATATTCAATTGGCAGAGGGTTGGTGTAAGAATGAACAAATGATTGAGTTGTGGGTCCTCATAAATATATATTATCTAGCATATCTGAGTGACTTTTGCATGCTGGGAACTTTAATGAATGCTTTGCATACATTATCTTAATCTATTATGTAGATATTAGTAAACTCATTGTACATATAGATGACAAAACTGGGACTTGAGGAGAATGTATAGCTTGTCAAAAGCCACATAGCAATAAAGAAAGCTGAAATATGAACTCAGATCTTAGAGACTCAAATTCATTGTCTTATAAACCAATCATTATTTGTCTTCTCACGTTTAAAGCAAACTCTTCATTGGTCTATATGGTTTATATTTATGTACAGCTTCTTACATATTCCCAAAACAATGTATTGATAAAGAATTAGAATCAATCAAGACCCTATGCAATCTGGGAGAAAGGGTTCCTTAGCAGTGGTTCCTTGGGAACCCAGAAGATTAGGTGAGGTTATTTGAGACTAACCAGGATAAAGGCAACAGGATTTTATCATGGTTGTTCCTCAAATCTGTAGAAATGTTTCTATTGGCCAGGAAGAAGCAATTTTAGTAGGAGTCCTAATTAGGTGTTTGGAATCATTATTTCTACTATGTTAACTCAGCTATCAAGAGCCCATTTGGGCACATCCTAACTTGATGTAAAAGAAAATAACAGGGCAGCCTGGGCACGGTGGCTCACGTGTGTGATACCAGCACTTTGGGAGACTGAAGAAGAGGATTGCTTGAAGCCGGGGGTATGAGGCTATGGTGAGCTATGATGGTGTCACTGCACTGCAGCCTGTGTGACAGAGTGAGACCCTGTCTCTCTCTAATAAACAAACACAAACAAAGTAACAGGGTTGTCAGTGATATCATTTCCTAGGGTTAACATAAAGCATCTGTGACTGTTTGCCATTTTTGCATTTGGTTAAAGGAATACCATCACATCATGTGAAACCCACTAAAGGGTCCCAGCACAATCATTTTGTGAAGTGTTGGGGCTACTGTAATATAATTGCCCAAAGAACCATACCTTTTGTTTCTTTATTGACTCTTAATGTGCTGTTACAGACAGTGAAGATTATGGCATAGTGGATCCAGGAAAAAGTTATAGAGTCATTTCTGGTGGAACAGAGATGTCATCAAAGACAGAAGAGACCTTTAGAAACAATGCCACTGGCTGTACTTTCAAAGCCATGTAATCTGGGAGTACAGATCCCACAGGGTGGCAGTGCCAGTGCTATGCAACAGTTAGGTCTGTGGACCCAGCTCATGCTTCTTTCTCAGTGTCTGTTTCATCTCACAGACTTCTGGTGTACCATGATTAGCTATCAGTCTTTTTCTAACCTCACTCCTTGAAACAACATATTTTTTCTTAGTACAGCATAGCATCATTCCACTAAACAGTAGTCATCTGTAAGCCTGCCAAGCCAGATAATGTTTGGCTCTCTTTTCTAGCTCATTCCCCTGGAGAAAAAAATCCCAGAAAAGGTTACCGAGGTATTCTGCATGTTAACAGTATTGCTGCCATTTAAGAAACAAAATTAAAACTATCCAAAGCCAAATATCCTTTGATAATATGGATGCATATCATCCCTTTCTAGACTGATGGATAACTGTGTTCAATTTTATTTTCGATTTAAAATTTGAAAAGACAATATTTACCTGTCAATGTTTGAAATCCCTTCATCTGAAAGAAAGGATTCATGGGAGCTGTGGGGGATGGGGATTGCAACTTCATCTTCTCAGGGTCCCACACAGTGCCTGGCATGTAGTAGGCTCAGTGGAGGTGAATCATACTGCCTGGATCATACCTATTGTGTTTCACGGTCACTTCCGCATGCCCATCGACACTTCCTCTTTCTACTGAATGAGATTTAAGTTGAGGGCTATACACATTTATATTTACCCTTCTTTCACGGACAGTGAATCTCCAACTGCCCTCTGCACGTGTGATTAAATATTAATTAGGCTTCTAATATAAGCAAGTGAGTTCACAGGCCTGAGTGTCACATGAATAATTTATGAGGTACCCGAAGGCTCAGCCTGGAAAGCTGATTGGCCACCTTGGATTTGTATAATTACGAAGTTTCATTATTAACAGTGGAAGCGGTGGAGAGATTTGCCTAGCTTGAGGGACTTTGAAAGCATAAGCTGTCTCATTAGGGAAAAAGGGAATAAGGCAAAATATGCAAACTTGTTAGCAGAAAAGAAGGGGGGTGGATGAGATTTAAACTTAGCTTTCAAACATGACTATAGTATGTATGCTTTTAAAAATATGTAGTAAAATTGATATTCTGATTGATAAGCATGTTTGCTTTAAATTTTTAGTATACTGAGCAATATTTCAAAGGTTTGTTTTAAATTGAAGGCCAAAATCTTTAATATTTTACTGAAAAAGCCACAGGTAGCCTAATGGGCCCTGTGGAGTGAGAGGTTTGGAGGCAAAAGAATGAAGACAGTCCAGGGCTTTTGCTAGAATGTGTGTTGTGCATGCAATTAAATCTCAAGGTCAAACAATTTACAGACAATTACTTTTCTAACATCTCCAGAAATGCCTGCTTACACGTCTTTAATTTTAAATGATACTGATATTCCAATTCTCCCCAAAGGTTAATGCTGACTAAATCCAGCTGTGACCTGACACGATGCGACAGCACAGTGCCTAATTATCCTCTGGATAGTCATTTACTTGAAACCATTAAAGGAGTAGGCTGAGAGGAAGATTTAGGACCCTGAAAAAATGTTAGCCTGACTTCTTTCTTCTTGAAGATGGGATGGGCTGAAAAATAAAAATAAAATCCTGCTAAATGTTAGCCATTTGCTTTGATGGCAGAAAATTGTTCATCCCACTCTGTTTTTCTACAGGTTAAATTGCTAACTAGTTCATTTTATCCATTGCCTACGGCTGGCGCTAAATGTCAGTGACAAATTTTGTACTTGTCTTGAAGAATGAATTAAGTTATGCACAAAAGCTATAGTGCTCTTTTAAGATGAGTGAATTGCAGAGGGAAAAAAGTTGCTCTTTTGAAAAAGGATTATTTTGATTAAAGGCCTTTTCTATTGTAGTGGAAGACAGGTAGTGGTTTAAGATAATTCCGACAGTTACCTCCCACAGAGGCTGCAGTCCTTTGCTAGAAATATCTCTAAGAGCAATTGTGTACGATTATATACTATGATTATTATCATAAGACCATTAGTGACAGTGAAAGAAATTACTAAAAAAAAAAAAATTAAAAAACCCAGTTTTTATTAACAAGAGTAAAAATCATTGTTTTCTGTTGTAGGGCTAAGCATTCCATCACTGTTCCATAAACCTTTCACAGTTAGTTGCAGTGGAAATTAAAGAGAGACCTGTATGCTTGCCAAAATGTTGCAAAAGTGAAAACTTAGGTCCTTAGGTAACTTGTAATAGAAAAATTTGACAACAGCTGGTAGAGACCTTCATCTCTCTTGTTTTTAATTTCTTGGCAGTTGAGTCCTGACTCATCATCTCATAATAAAAACTATCCAGCAACAGTTATTGACATCCCACTGTAAACTAGTTTACTATCACTAGCTTAAATGAGATTTGCATCAGTTCTATTTCTGGTTTTCATTTTGGAATATTTATTTGCTAAACAAAGTTTAATAGTGATTTTGTCATAGTACTGAATTATTCCAACTAAATTTTATCACTCTTGATAAATAAAATGAGTACACTAAAAATGCAGTTTTAAAAAATTATGTGCTAATATGAACACACCAAAGTTTTGAGTACCTGAAGGGAGATTTCACCTCTGATTCTAATAGATGGGTTTTGTTTGAGTGGGACAGGATTTTCTTTGATGAACTCCAAGAATGTGACTGACTACAGTTAGTTTATAATTTCTATTCCATTAGTCCAAAATGTTTACTTGAGGGAGCAAAAATATGCTGATGACTTCTAGGTGAAGTAGTAATACAAGGATATTTAGTTAGAATTTTCCTTGTATAGTAAGAGACAAGTATAACCAAGCTTTGTTAATTGATACCATTTCATACTGTGAAATTATTATAGGAAATTTGATCTTAAAGACAACTATAGTGATTAGTTTTAAAACCTTAGTTAAATAATTACTTACTTGGGATCAGCTCTTTTAAATTAAATTAATAAGATGAGTTGTCAAATCAGCTCTCACTAAAGTGATAGATAAATATAGGTATTTGAACTTCTGTTAAGACCCAGTATTCAGCTTTGGCAAGAAATGGCTTTTGTGATTGAATGGTTTCCTCTTTTACTCCTCGGTCCCCCCACCCATTTTCTAACTACTGCGATCCTGTTCTATAATTATGAGTAGTGTGAATGGCCTCTCAGTTGGAGTTGCCATTATCTTCATCCTTCCCAGCAAGAGTTTCAGTCTGATGATGTAGAACAAGATTTTGAGGAAACAGCCTAGGCTTTAGTATTATGGAAAAGGGGTCTCTCAGAATGTTGTTTAGGATGTTTTTTCTTGGTGTGCCTATTATGCGCATGTCTGTAGTGCAGTGTGCTGTGATGCAGTGCTGTATGGAAAGGGAAGTGCCAGCTGCATTGAAATAGAATTTTATCTACAAAATGGTTTCTTATGCATTCCTGAGTTTAGGCTCACACCATCTCTTTGGATAATTCTGCAATGGCCAGATGCTCTAACTATCACCAGGGGGGTGTATGTCCACATTTTTCATGACTGATGTGTCAAGAAATTGGACAATAGGTGATGAAGATCATGTGACTGGTTAATTTACCTCAGTGGATTAGAGTTCACTAACTTCATGAATTTAGTGCTGATTTTACCTAATTTCTTCTCTTTTTGTATTTTATGGTTTATATAATTAGCACATTAAACTTTTAGGCTTAAAGAAGACAATTTAGTTTTCAGTAAATAACTGTGTTTAGTGATGAGTGTTTTACTAGGTAGGTTTTGTCTTCAAATTGTTCCCACTGTGACTTGTTGGCATTAATGAGGCTACTGGAAGAGTCAGAGGGATGAAGAGGGAACACTGTTTTCCCCAATGAAAATCATCTCTAGTATCTCCATATTTGTGGCTGAGAATGTAGACTACTACTAGAAAGTGTTCAATATTGCAAGAAGTATGTAGTGAAGCCTAGAATATGTTTTGGCATTTTGCTTCCACATGTAACTTCTTGTATAATCAATCCCACTGTGTTTACAGATGAAATCTTACTATGTTTTTTTAAAAAAGTAAATAGTGGAACTGGTTGGAATGTAGAAACTTGAAGAGTAAAGTCTTCTGCAATAATGTAGACTGAGAGCCAAAGTGTTTTGATTTGTGTGTAAGTTGGACATATAATAGCAACATATCTTTTTATGCTTTAGCTGTGAATTCTGTCCACTTATCTATTGTCATCAGTCAACATTTCTAGAAAGAGTGCTTTTAAAATTTGCATTTAATATTCAACACAGTAATAACAAATATCCATTCAAAAATAATTTTACCATTTAAATTTATTTCTTAGGAACTGTAAATCATAAATTGACTTCCAATATAATTTAGTCCACATAATCATTTCTATTAAAATATAAAGTTTATCAGTGTAGATTAACATTATTGAGCATTTTTGTTTCCATTTTTTATGGTGATATTGCTGTCCTGCACATAACATTCCATGAAGTCACATGCGTAGCAATTATAAGTTCAATAGACGGAATGGAGTATGCATAGAGGATTGAGTGTTAATAGACATTTTACATTTGATTCTACATTTGTTTCCAAAGTTCTTCATATAATTGAGGTCTCCTTTAACCCCCTCTGCTTTTCAGAGATCTCCTTTACTGATCAGACTATTATTTCAATAATTTAATTTTGATTTTATTTGCTAAATATTATATTAAACATTCTCTTTTGAGAACTGTGTACACTGTATTTGACATTCCACTTAAAAAAAATCTTAAATTCATTTCTGTCTCTGTTGCTTATTTCTAAACCCACTAAATTTAAATTATCCCCTTTTTCTTCCCCCTCCCTGAGTGTTGAGACCACAAAGTTTTTCTTATGTGATATAGGACACATAGAGGATGAGTCAAAAATATAAAAACATGGCCTCACTTATGTAACCATAATATAGATCTTAACTTCTTAGCAAATGCATAAATTATCACTATGTTTTCCCACAGCCTTGGACTTTCCAATTGCCACATGTAGTGATTGTGGGATGCTATTAACCAATATGAAATAATCAAATGAAATTAATACATTTTCCAACCTAAAATCTCACCTGCTTATTTACTTCTTTCTATCTCAGAAGGCCAAAGCACTCTGTCTAAAAACTTGGACATCATGTTGAACTTGGACCCAAGTTTGTCCAACTTAGATCTCCTCTTTGTCCAACTTAGATCCCCTGTTTTCCCTTGAATATGTCTCTCCCTGTTTTGGCAAAAGCTATGGTCTTTTTGAGTCAGAGTCATGCAGTTTATTAGGGAGAGCTAGCTGAGAAACCACAAATAAATGTAGATCTTTTATGTCCACTTAACATTTATTTTATTGTTTCTCTGTGGGAAATTGGAAATAACTTGAAGGGTAGATGTATTGCTTCAAGCAGATGCAATTGATGAAACATTTTGCTTTGGAGAACAAGCAAGTTACTGGTGATTTGCTTTATAATACTAAGGATATAACAATAGCAACTACACATTTTTGAGCACTTACTGTATGTAACTCCTATTTAATCCTTACATTTACTCTGCAAGGTAATTATAATCTTTATTTTACAGGTGAAAAAACTGATGTTCACTCTCATACAGTATGAATTGAGTAAGTGAATCTATCACATCACCATCATGATTTTCTTGCTTTTATCTGTGTTTGAATAGAAATACTCTGTAACTGAAACAAATAATAAGTATAAATTATTTGGAGTGAAAGTTTACAGAAATATTTTTCTCATGAGATTCAAGTTGTGGCTCTGACTTTTTGCTTCCATCTCTACCCCCTTGAGATATTTTGCTGTTCATATTGGAATAGGCATTTGTCTGTCAGACATTTGTGATCGCCCAACCAAATAAGATCACTGAGGACCTGGAGAAATATTATTTAGTGTCATGATTTTATTTGGCATACATGACTCAGAAATAGTTGAAATATATATGTATTTTAAAGGAAATCATACCTTAGTAAGTACAAGAGAAAATTCAGATTAACTTCATTTTGCATGTTGTCTTTTAAACCTTTCCTGGGATCTGATTTATACTGACGCTGGGGCACTATATAAACAGTATGTTGTAGTGCTTCTCTCCTTGTGCCCCCACTTCCCTCTCCATCCCAGTAAATCCTTTGAAGGTTTTATTATTCAGGGGTGGGAAGATTGGAAGTGAAAGCTACAGAATGATTTAACACTGTGGGAACTTAATCAATAAGAGTGTTGCCGAGAGCTCCCAGGAAAGGGTGTTGTTTTCCATCCAGATGATAATGAGGCCTAGTAGCAGCAACCTCTGGAGGAGGAGTGCTGGGGCAGCGATTCTTTGGTAGTGCTTTTGCTGGTTGCTAATTAATAGTTTTGAGGCCAGTGGGGCACCTTTTGGCCTCTCTGACATTTGCAAGCTTTTCTGTGGCTTGTCCCACATGTCTTTCCACCATCAGGGGTCACTCTCAACTGGATTGGAGTCTGACAAGTCTAATTGGCTCGAATCTATGCAGATTTAAACATCTAGCCCACATGCCAAAAATCTGATGTTTTCTCATGCTGTTCCTGAGTTCCTGGCATTATAGGATCGGTGCATGCCTGAATTATTATGTACCAGCTTATCCTTCTGTTAGCATGTTAAAGAGCAATTAACTGGATGTGGTGTAAGAAATACGGAAAAGAACTTCAATGCAGTTCAGTTGTAAATGCCTTTTATACTTTAAAAAACTGTCAGACCATTGAACATTAATGGTTGGAAACCAGATTGAATCGTATAGTCAAAATTTTTAAAGGGTGAATAATTTTTTGAGAGTTGGTTTAAAAAAAAATCCTTGCTGGGCAAACATACAACAGTAGTATAATATAAATCACCCAAACATTCTTGATTTACTTCTGTTGTCCCATTTCCTTTCCCTAGATCTTACATTTCTCTCTCAAATTCTCCACTTTTATTTTTCCACAATTTCAACTTCCTTATAACTGGTACGTGATCAGCCAACTTGCTAGATGAGTTTTCTTATAGACTATGTTTTTTTCATCACTGCCACTTTATAGGCTTCTGAATTAATGGCAGAATGCTGAGTTGGATGCACTCATAGTCCACACAAGACATTTGGATAAGATAACAAATTCCCAGTTTTCTTGTATATGATTTATTTAAATTGATCATTATGACATATACAAAATAACATAATAGATATGCTGATACATTGCTTTATAATTATAATTTATAATACATTTTCCCATGTTTAATCTTCACAATACTCTTGAGAAGACAATGGAGGCAGATTGGTTAATACTATTACATTTCTAAATAAATACATTGATTTACAGAAAAATTAGATGACATGCACAGTGTGTGTGCCATTGAGAGGCAGAGTTGGATTTTTTTTACAAGCTACTTTTTCACCATGGCATGTATGAAAATAATTTGTTCAGTTGATTAGTTTATGAAAATCTTTTATAACTATAGACTAATTTTTACAAATGTGTTGGCATAATCTTTAACCATCCAAGGAGTTTCTGAAATGTAGCAATAAAGAGATGAGTAAATTTATCTATGTTTGACTTAAAAATTATAAAATTAAAATATTCTAAAGACTGAGAATTCATTTGATTTTCATTTCCTGAGAAGTCTGTGTCATTGATAATTTACCTGAAGACATCAACTTTGCCATACAACATGTAGGAAATATAAAATTAATCTTTAAAAGTCTTACATTTTAATAAAATGTTGACATGAAATATGTTTAAAACAAATAATAACTGAAACTATCAGTTAAATGCTATTTTTAGCTTTTGTCTCAAACACTTGAGAAATCTTATAAATAAAATCTTTTATTGTTTTCCTTTTTTTCCTCAGAGAATGCTTTCCTTTTTTTCTTGACAATTCTTTTCTGTTTCAAAGTTTCTGAGGTCTGAAAAACCCTCTTTCTGCATCTTCACTACTTACATTGTAGTTGCAGTGTTGGAGAAAATATTACAAGTTAAAAAGGAGTGTATGAGTGTGTGTGTGTGCGTGTGTGTGAGATGCCTATGGTGATTTCAAAATAATTTAGAATTTTCTAGTCTTCAGTATAATTGATTACATGGAATATGATGAACTACATTTGTCTCTTGCTTTTGATATGTATTTGTGTAGTATTAGATACCCTTAGAGTAAAAAAGATGGACATTTAAAGATCAAACTGGTAGAGAACTTTGATATCATTAAGCTCCTCATTATACATTATTTTATTTATTTGTTTTTTCTTTTTTTCTCCCAAAGCAAATAATTTTGGCCCCATTAGTAGAAGAAGAAATAGGAGAACAGGTACTTTATATGTCACCTATGGAAATATTTTGACCTCGTCTGTGATTTTCTATTAGGAAATGAATAAACATTATTTTTAACAAATTTTAACATATGGTCAAGCAATTTTAATGAGCAATATCCTAATCTTATTATTCTAGATAAGATGAGATTGGGACTAACAGTATATTTATTTATTTATTTATTCATTCATTCATTTTAGAGACAGGGGATCGCTCTGTCACTCAGGCTTTAGTGCAGTGATGAGATCTCAGCTCACTGCAACCTTTGCCTCCTGGTTCAAGTAATTCTCCTGTCTCAGCCTCCCAAGTAGCTGGGATTACAGGCATGTACCACCACACCCGGCTAATTTTGTACTTTTAGTAGAGACAGGGTTTCTCTATGTTGGCCAGGCTGGTCTTGATCTGCTGGTCTCAAGTGATCCACCTGCCTTGGCCTCCCAAAGTGCTGGGATTACAGACGTGAGCCACCACACCCAGCCTTCACTTTCAAATCATATGAAATATATAACTTGAATGAATGCCATCTGTTCCTTTTGTGTAAACATTCTATAATGGAATTAAATCACATAAGATCTGAGTTTCTAGTTTGAATTTGCCATTAACAAACTGTGATTTCGATCAAATTATTTACCTCTCTGTAAATCAAGTTTCTCAACAGCAAAATAGGAACAACATATACCTTTTGTATAAAATAATAATGACTCCCCAGAACTTGCATGGCTAATGTTTTTATAAAATATGCAGAGAAACTTTACTATTATCAGACCAAAAAAATTTATTTTAAGGTGGTATCATACATTTTAAGATATATAATCACTTGGCTTATGCAGACCTTGATGCAAATCCTGGCTTAGCACTTTTACTGAATATGATTGGGGAATTATGTCAGGTTGTGGATTTATCCCTCCCTCCCTCCCTCCCTCCCTCCCTCCTTCCCTTCCTTTCTTCCTTTTTTCTTTCTTTGTTTTGGTTTTCATCTGAAAATCAAAGGAAAAGAACTAATACTCTTTATCTCATTGGCACAGACTTGCTAAATGATAAGCCATCCATAGTCGTTAGTTTCTCCTTTCCAGTTTTATGAAAATAATCGGACAAAGAAGCTTAGAGTAATATAAATGTGGCTTACCACTATTGTTATATAATAATGATAAAAATTATGTTTCATCTGATTTACTCATCTTAATTCACTATGTTTAAATGTTCTTGAGCTTTATATTAAGCAAGGATAAAAAATTAAAAATAACTCTATATTATAGGTAGATCTTGTTTCAGTGAAGGGGATGGAGAAACGTTAGGAAAGATACTAGCTACTTGAGCCAAATGGTATATGGTGTTAGTGGGCTTCAATTATGGAGGAAGGGACCAGAGTAGAAGTCTTGTCTATTGTCTGGAAATTAAGGAGAAAGAACATAGGTAGAGGACCAAGCTAAGATGGGGAAGGGCAGGGAAGGATGTGATTTGGGGTCTAGATGTATCCTTTGGCTTTAACTAGGTCTAAGTTGAAGTAAAGACCAGTCCTGAGTAGGAAATGTGGGTAGGGGTGGGTTTTTAGTAGAACAGTTTGGGAAAAGTTGTAGGCAGGCTTAGGAAACTTTGAGCATGGGTTTCAAGCTTGATGCTATGGTGGGTCCCAAGACTGGTTGAAATTATATCTGCCTTGTTATGAGTTAGAGAAGAAAGATATGGGTGACATACATCAAGAGCTAATGTCTTAGTTGGTTTCTTTTTGTCAAATTCATTATTTAATGGTACCTCTACACCAAGAGGTACTTAGCAATTGAGTATATGACATTTTTCATTTTCGCTAGGACACAAATGACTAGGTAATCTCAGAATTGTGTACAGGTAGAGGACTAGAGCTCTATATCAAGCAAGCTTTATTCACCAGTTCACTCCAGAATCTAACTAAAGGGAATACATGGTTAAGCAATTATTTAAAAAATTTTTATACCTATTTTCCTCTGAAAATTCTACAAAGGACATGCTTGTAAATGTATCTAGAATGTTTATTTATTGTACGTTAAAAACTTTTCTTTTTTGTTACCGAGTTAGAAGGATCAATCTCTCAAGCCCACAATCAATTGTGACTACATCCATAAAACTAACAGTGGATGTACATTTTCAAAATTGAAAGTCATTATGAAACAATGTAGGCCACTGTAAATCATAGCTAAAAACAGTCATAATGGAAATCTTTTATCTATGTCTGATCCACTAACATGCAGTTATTCTGAGAACTAATAACTTCTTCTTGGAGATAGGGCCCCAAATTCAATTTTATTGCTCACAGTCCCAGTAAATAGAAAAAGTCTGCCAAACCTGCCTTTATAAATCCTAGTGATTTCATGTTTTTACCATATGTATTAGACTAGAAAAAATGAGAAGTGAAGTTTGATTGTTTTTTTTACATGGCCAATAAACTCTGCTATGTCTGTATGTAAAGTTTTGTTATTAATTTTTATATTATTTCAGAGCCATATAACTAGCATTAATTATTTTAGTAAAATCCAAGAGTACTTGGGAGAAGTATTTGCTCCTCTTTCAAATAATAATTCAGCCTCAACTGTTTGAATAGGCCATCAATCCTCATTTTCTACTCATTGAGCAGCTGGGCTACAATAATCGACTCCTACCACAGTGTTATTAGAAGGGAGTACACTGCTCACTTCCTGGCAGTGGGCCTCTTTGATGCTTCTGAGTTCCAAAGGAGAAATTTACTAAATAAAGCACCAGTGCTCTGGGAAAAGAAAAACTTAAAGGGCCAGTCTGCTTCTTTCACATTGTGAAACTGATATTTTGTGAGGGGATTCAGATCCCAATGCTGATATTAGCTTTTAACATTATTTAGTAGTATTTTCAAAAAGCAATTTTATTTTTGTTTAGATATTTTTATTTTTATTGAATTTGTTATTTAAAAGTTAAATACTTTCATGAATCAGAGATGTTTATTCACACACAAAAGAACCTGACTGGCTAATTTAAAACAGAATAGAAATTTGTTAAAAGGATATTAGATATTACATAATATTAAACAGATATTAAAAGGAATCTCTCGAAAGACTAGAGACTCAGGTTTGTAGGCTCTGTAGACAGGAACAAATCCCAAAATTATTTCTGAGAAAAATCTCTTGGACACAGATAGGGCACAATGTAGCCCTGACAGTACTTACCCTGGACCCTGCATACTGGTACTAGAATTTGCTGCACCTGGAGTCTGGTTGTATCTGCTGCTGTACTGGCCCTATCCTTGCTAGAATAGATTCAACATCATCATTTCAAGGAGGGTAGTGCCCTGGTGCTTGTCTCTGCTGAACATCTTGCCATCCTAGAGATTAACTCAGAGGTCTAAACAGTGAAAACTTAAAAAAAAACCCAAAACCCACAGTGGTTTATCTAGTAGGGTTGTAAACGTCTATTCATGGAATTGTTCAGGTAGAGAACAGGTGAGCACTAGGGATATTTTAAAGGGGATTCCTTCATTAGATGGGGTTTGTACAGGATAATGTTTAAGGTTCTGTAGAATTTTTAGTTAAAATCTCGGCAAAGATTTAGGATATATTTATTCTCCCATTTGTTCATTTCTGTACTTTCTTTTCCATCTATTCATCTGCAAGGGCATCTGTTGCAGTCTTACTCTGTGCATGTCGCTTTATAGATGCTACTATAGGTGAATTAAAAGAGGATGATATAGGTTTGTGCATCCATTTTATACTCCAAATAATAACTACTTCTGAATTACTAAACCCAGAAATAAAGACAAACCTTTGTGGATATAATGGACTTCCAGTTTAACACAGTGGGTTGAAAACAAACATTTATCTTTTATACTTGTGAAACCCAATTAAAATGACAGAAGATTAATAAATATATAAACACATGGATTGGGAGAGGAGAGGACAGTAGATAAAAGATGTTTCCAAGTTTGGAAGATAGAAAACATATGTAAAAGTGGTACCTAACTTGACACAGCAAGATACGTGAGCTGGTTGGCTTTATAGTCCTATAGAAAATTTCAGTAATTGTAGGAACCACATAACTCTACTATATTTATATAATATTACATTCTATAAATGCTAATATTGAGTATTTAGGCTTGAGATTTGATGAAACTGGAAGTAAGTGATGTAAATACTTTTATTTGAAAGTTAGGCTCAGAAGGTGAGAAAGACTATACAAAATAGGAAAAAGAGGATCCTACCTTGTTAGTACTTCAGTGTTCTCTTATGAAGAAAAGTCAGCTCAAGTCTCAGAAGATGCAGAGATTTCTCTTCAAATTTATGGATGCTGCTTAGAAGCTTTCATGTTTCCAGGAACTTAAAAAAGTGCTCTAGATATTTTAGTAACACTTCTAAAATACTATCGCCTCTTGAAAATTAACTAATTCATTTATCCATTTATTCAAATAATTATGTTTTCCTGTAGAGGCTGAGAATGCAGCAGTAGACAAGATAGACATGCCTAGATTCATGGAGTTCACAGACTTGAAATAACAAATTTTATGGTCTTGTTAGATTAGGTTCTTCTTACTCTAAAAGGAAAAGAATTTTCCTGGTCATATGATAGATGTTTTATATTTAATCCTCACAGAAGTTCCAGAGGCTTCATTAAAAAAAAAATTGTATTAGTAGGAACTATTGTTTTGGATTGGTGTAAGAATTAGATAAGATAATGGATATCCTTGGCTTAATGCTTGCCACTAAATAATCATTCAACAATTGTTAGCTATAGTTAATCTTTCTTTTTCTTACGATTGCAATGTATGCTTTAGGACTCCACTGTACAAATGAAGCAAGTGAAATTCAAAGAGAATGTATAGCATGCTCCATGTCTTCTGACTCATAAGTGGTGGAATTAAGATGTGAATCCAAATTTGCCTCACTCAAGGCTGCATGCTCTCTCCCCTCTGTTATAAATACTCTGCCAATACATTATATAACATCTGCCTTTTCAGGTTAGCTTGCTATTGAGCCAGTGTTTATAAAATAATCTCTAGGAAAATATTAACAGATTTTCAAAATATGTGCCTTATAAATGAGCTATTGAAATATAATTTGCTCATAAGTGGTGGCTTATTTAGCTATTGTGGAATCAAATGGATCTCTAGTAACTTGGAACATTTTTGTCTCACATTTCTTAAAACTAGTAAAGGGATTAAAATACAATTATGTTCTGATCTTGTCGTTTTGGAGTAGATCAGAAGAATCTGAAGGACTCTTTAGCTACAGGAAGAATTCTATGTGGAGTGACCCGATTCCTTTCCTAAAGCCATTTCCAAAGCTTGGTTTAGTTAGATCAAGAGCAGACACATGGATTACCATGGCACTGGAAGACCAAGAATTTAATTACTAGGATTTCTGAAGTTGGAAGGCAGGGAGGTAGGCTGGGGTGGTGGAGTCAGGAAGAATTATACTGTGATGCTAATTAGGAAAGGAAGAAAATCCAAAGCAGAGAAAGAAACATTTCTGTGACTGTCATGTGAGGGACAAAAATGAAACCCAGTGGTTGGAGCCCATCCGTGTTCACTTTATTTTTTTTTTAATGTATGTAGAGGATTCTAAGGAAGTTCTGAATAACTAATTTTAAGGCCACCCAGTATGAGATAGTGAGATACTCTTGGATGACTTATAGGTAGAGGTTCTAACTGAGCCACAAAAGAGTTAGTAAGACATTGAAAGAAAATCCCTTATTTCACTCATTTATTTACCACTAGCCAGTCGTGGGAATCTAATCTCATGAGGGCTTATTTTACTCATTTACAAGTTGAAGATAAAGTCTGATTTGTCTTTTATTGTGGAAGTATTGTGAAAATGAATCAAAGTAAGGCACAGTAAAGTCCTTTGAAAAGTTAAGCACCATGCAAATGAATTATATTACTAGCAGTGGTTGTGGGGATACCCACAGGAGACCAAATGCCTCTAATACCTTAATTTCTTGCACACTTTTCTTAAAGAAAGCCATTTTTTTATTTGGTACTGAGAAAAGTAGCAAGAAAACTATGGATGTAAAGCACTGACAAAAGTGCATACTGCCAGTATTATGTGTTAAAGTGATGTATTTTTAAGATAAAAATAATGGGGGCTTACATTTATTGAGAGCTTGCTGTGTAAGCAGACTCATTTAATCCTCACAGAAATCATATGGTACATAATCTCCTTATCCCTTTTTACCTGTGGAGAGACTGAGAAACTGAAAAATTAAGCTTCCAAAGGTCACATAGCCATTAAGGGGTTGAATCTAGATTATGAGTCAGGTATTCTGTCTCCAAAGACTGTGTTACTAACCACTACATCATTCAGGCTTTGGTATTGAGGCTATCAACTCATCACTGATTTGAGTAAGCTCTTTAACACATGTTCAGATACTCATAAGATAACTTTTATGTAACTTTTATTTTGGAATATTGTATTTTTAAATTCATAGAAGAGTTGAAAAGGTAGTAGAGAGTTCCTATGTACCTCTCACATAGTTGTCCCTAAAATTAACATCTTCTATAACTGTGGTCTATTTGAAAAAACTAAGAGATTAATGATATACTACTATTTATTAAATTACACACTTGATTCAGATGTGACCGGCTTTTTTTTAATGATATTTTTCTGTTTTAGGATACATCTAGGGTATCATATTGCATTTTGTTGCATGTCTTCATAGTCTCCTTTGCTTGGCAACAGTTTCTTAGTTTTTCCTTGTTTTTCATGATCTTGACAGTTTTGAAGAATACTTGTCAAGTATTATGTAGAATGTCTTGCAATTTGAGTCTGTTTAATGTTTTTCTATTGGTTAGATTGGATTTATGTTTCTTTTTGTGATGAATACCACAGAAGTTTAAGTGCCTTTCTCACTGTATTGTATCAGAGGGTACCTAATATCAACATATCTTATCACCAGTAATGTTAACCCTGGTCACTTAGTTAAGTTATTGTTTACCAGGATTGTCTACTGTAAAGTTCCTAATTTTCTCTTTCTGTACTCTGTCCTTTGACTAAATCCAGCCTACATTTAAGTGGAGGGAGATTCAATTCTACTTTATAGGTGCTGGAATATATTTGTTTATACCATTTAAATTCTTCTGAAAGGACTGTTTCTTCCCTCACCCCCTGTTTTTTATTCCAGAATTTATTTGTTCTTATGTGGACTCTTGTATATTTACATCATATTTTGGGTTATGATGTAGTACTATATTATTTATTTTGTTGCTTATCAGATTGCTTTAAAAATACTTTCTTCTTGGCTTTAAAATATGATTCAGAATATTTCATGACTTGACATCTGAAATCTATATTGACTATAAATAGACTCTGGACATTTCCTAGTGTTATGTGAAAGTCATTATCTTGGTGGTGCCCCCCCCAAAAAAAAACAGTTATAATGGGCTCCTTTAATTTAATTTATTTTTGTATCATGATAAAAATGACAATTTACACTTTTAACAATTTTTAAGGACACATTACAATATTGTTAAGTGTGTACATAGTTTTGTAAAGTAGCTCTCTAGAACTTTTTCATCTTGTATGAAAGAAACTTTGTACCCATTGAACAACTACTCTCTGTTTCCCATGTTCCCCAGTCCCTGGAAAGTACCATCTTACTTTCTGTTTCTGTGTATTTAATTACTTTAGATAGCTAATATAAATGGAGTCATGCAGTTTTATCTTTTCGTGATTGGCTTATTTCATGGCATGATAGTCTCAAGATTCATCCATGTAGTATATTACAGGAATTCTCTCTTCTTAAAGGCTGAATGATATTCCAGTGTATGTATATACTCCTTGGCTATTCTGAATAGTGCTGCAATGAACATGGGTATGCAACTATCTCTTTGAGGTCCTATTTTTAATTTTTTGGGGGTATGTAAGCCCAGGAGTGGGATTGCTGAGTCATATGGTAGTTCTACTTTTAATTTTTTGAGGACCCTCCATTTTGTTTTTCATAGTGGTTCCATCATTTTGCAATCCCTATAACAAGAGTACTCAAAGGTTTCAATTTTTCTACATCCTCACCAACACTTGTTATTTCATTTTTTTGATAGTGGCCGTTCTAATAGGTGTTAGGGTGATGTCTCATAATGATTTCTTTGATGATTAGTAATGTTGAGTATCTTTTACATCCTTCTTGGCAATTTGTATTTTTTTTTTTTTGAAAAATGTCTGTGAAAGTTCTTTGCCTGTTTTAAATGATTTTTAAATTTATTTTTTGTTTTCCAGTTGTAGAAATTCTTTATATATTCTACATATTAACCCCTTTTCCAACATATGATTAATAAATATTTTCTCATATTTCATAAATTGCCTCTGTTAATTATTTCTTTTGCTACATGAAAGTTTTAAATTTTGATATAGTTCCATCTGTCTTTTTTTTTTTTTTTTGCTTCTGATACCTTTGTTTTTAATGTCATATTCACGTAATTATTGCCCATTCCACTGTCATGAAGATTTTTTCCTTATGTCTTCCTCTGGGAGTTTATAGTTTACATTTGGGCCTTTAATACATTTTAGAGTTAATTTCACTATATGATTCAAGATAAATGTACATTTTCATCTTTTTTCATGTGGATATCCAATTTTTCCAATACTGTTTATTGAAGAGACTATACTTTTTTGCATTGCATGGTCTTGGCACATTTGTGAAAATTCATTTGACCATATACAGGAAAGTTTATTTCTGAGCTTTCTACTTTGTTTGAACACATTGATCCATACATCTATCTTTATGCCAGTATCAGACTGTTTTGGTTATCATAGGTTTGTAATGTATTTTGAAATCAGGGAGTGTGAGCCTTCCAAATTTGTTCTTCTTTCTAAAGATTGTTTTAGCTATTTAGGGTTTTTGAGATTACATGTTAATTTTAGGATTTTTTTCTACTTTGCAAAAAATGCTACCAAGTACAGAATTTATAGTTAATAATAATTTGTTGTAGATTTCAAAGTCCCTAGAAGAACCGTAGTGTTCCCAACACAAAGAAAATACAAATGTTTAAGGTGATAGATGTCTAAATTACCCTGCTTTACTCATTACACATTGTATATAGATTTCAAAATATCACATGTACTTCCAAAATATGTACAACTATTATATATAATTAAAAATGCCACAGATATTTTGATAGGGATTACATTGAATCTGCAGATCACTTTTAGTACAGAAATTTAAAGAAGATTAAGTCTTCCAGTACATAAACACAGATATCTTTCTATTTATTTCTTCTTCAATGTTTTGTAGTTCTCAGTGTGTAAGTCTTTTACCTCATTGTTCAAGTTTATTCCTAAATATATTTTTTTGAAATAACTGTAAATGGACTGTTTTCTTTACTTCCTTTTTTTGGTTTATTTTTGCATATTGATTTTATATCCTGTAACTGCTGAATTTGTTTATTGGTTCTAACAGTCGTGTGTGTAAGTGTGTCTGCATGTGTGTTTGCGGAATCTTTGGAGTTTTCAACATGTAAGATCATTATCACCTGTGAACAGAGATAATTTTGCTGCTTCTTTTCTAATTTGGATGCCTTTTACTTCTTTTTCTTGCCTAATTTCTCTGACTGGGACTTACAGCAATATGTTCAATAGAAGTCGTGGAAGTCATGAGAGGAGGCATATTTGCTTTGTTCCTGATCTTAGAAGAAAAAGCTTTTAGTTTGCTGAGTGTGATGTTAGCTGTGGGCCTTTATTATATGCCTTTTATTATGCTGAGGCAATTTATTTCTATTTCTAGTTTGTTTTTATGATGAAAGTATGAAGAATTTTATCAAATGCTTTTTCTTCACCAGTTGAAATTATCATGTAATTTTTGTTCTTTGTGCTGTTAACATGGTATAATACATTTATTGATTTTTATATGTAGAACCATCTTTGCATTTCAAAGATAAATCACCCTTGGTCATAACATATAAACTTTTCAATGTACTGTTGACTTTGGTTTACTAAGATTTTGTGGAGGATTATTGCACCAATATTCTTCAGGGTTATTCATCTATAGTTTGCTTGTAGAATATTTTTCTGGCTTTGGTATCATAAAAATAAAATAAATTTGGAATTTCTTTTTATCTTTAATTTTTTTAACGCATTTAAGAATAATTGACATTAATTATTCTTTAAACATTTGATAGAATTATCCAGTGAAGCCATCTGGTCTTCAACTTTTCTGTTGAGAGGCTTTAGATTACTAGTGAATCTCCTTACTAATTATAGATCTGTTCAGATTTTCTATTTCTCCATGACTCAGTAAGTTGCATATTTCTAGGAATTTTTCCATTCAATACAGGTTATCCATTTTGTTGACATACAATTATTTATAGCACTTTTTTTTATGATCCTTTTAATTTCTGTAGCATCAGTTGTAATGTCTCCTCTTTCATTTATAATTTTATTTATTTGAGTTTTCTCTGTTTTTTTCTTAATCTCTCTAAGGGCTGGACAATTTTGTTGATCTTTTTAATAAACCAACGCCTAGTCATTGATGTTTTTCTATTGCTTTTCCATTTTCTATTTTGTTTATTTGACCTCTAATTTTATTATTTTCTTCCTTCTGTTAACTTTGGGTTTAGTTTGTTCTTCCTTTTCCAGTTCCTTGAGGAATAAAGTTAGATTGTTGATTTGATATATAGTTTTTAAAATGTAAAATGTAAATATTTTAAACTTCTCTCTTAGTAATGCTTTTGCTATGTCACATAAGTTTTGGTAAGTTGTGTTTTAATTTTCATTTATTTTAAGATATTTTCTCATTTATTTTTATAAATTTCACTTTGATTCATTGGTTGCTCAAGTATGTGGTGTGTACTTTCTACATATTTTTGAATTTTCCAATTTTGCTATGTTCCTGATTTTTAATTCATTTCATTGTGATTAGAAAAGATACGTGGGGAGAGAGATCCAAGATGGCCGATTAACAACAGCTCAGGAGTGTAGCTCCCAGTGAAAGCGCAGAGAGCGAGTGGACACCGCACTTTCAGACGAATTTTTGTTGCCCACAGACTAGGAGATTCCCGGCGGAGGAGCCACACGGGTCGCCAGCGCGACTTTTTTGGCCGGCGCGGCTATTTTG